>JBBPDC010013819.1:0-10818 GCA_037974485.1 Hemigrammopetersius urotaenia | reverse complement strand
TGATGAGGGTTGGAGGTGTAGAACATGATGAGGGTTGGAGGTGTAGAACATGGTGAGGGTTGGGGGTGTAGAACATGGTGAGGGTTGGGGGTGTAGAACATGGTGAGGGTTGGGGGTGTAGAACATGATGAGGGTTGGAGGTGTAGAACATGATGAGGGTTGGAGGTGTAGAACATGGTGAGGGTTGGGGGTGTAGAACATGATGAGGGTTGGAAGTGTAGAACCTGATGAGCATTGGAGTTGTAGAACATGGTGAGCTGGTGTTCAGGTCCATGTGAGGTTCTCTGTGATGTGAGGTTCTCTGTTTTGAAAAAACGGTTTACTCCATAGGGTTATAATGTAAAACAGACCCTGGCAGTTTGAAAAAATGTGCTAAGTGTGAACATAGCCTTAATTGGTGGATCTGTTCGAGGACAGGAACTTGTGCGCCATCCACGCCAAGAGAGTCACCATCATGCCTAAAGATATTCAGCTGGGCCGCCATATCCGCGGAGAGTGGCTTAAGCTAACTGCACTTAAGGTGGAACGCCCTCCCTGAACATCTAAGGAGAGCACCATTTTTTACCTTTTTCTTTTATTTGTAATAGGAATTATTTGAATAAACTTATTAATTTAATGTATCTATTCTTTAACTTTCCTTTTTTATTTCTGGATAACTTCTGTAAAGTGCCCTTGAGGGTTGCGAAAGGTGCTTATAAATAAAATGTGTATGCGTGTGTGTGTGTGTATGTATGTGTGTGTGTGTGTGTGTGTATAGTGTATATGTGTATGTATGTATGTGTGTATGTATGTGTGCGTGTGTGTGTGTATAGTGTGTATGTGTGTGTGTGAGTGTGTGTGTATGTATGTATGTGTATGTGTGTTTGTTTGTGTATGTGTGTATAGTGTGTGTGTGTGAGTATGTATGTATGTGAAAAGTGAAAAGTGAAAGTGTGTATGTGTACGTGTGTGTGTGTGTGTGTATGTATGTATGTGTGTATGTATGTGTGTGTGTGTGTGTATAGTGTGTGTGTGTATGTGTGTATGTGTGTGTATAGTGTGTATAGTGTGTGTATGTGTGTGTGTGTATGTATGTGAAAAGTGACAAGTGAAAGTGAAAGTGTGTATGTATGTGTACGTGTGTGTGTATGTATGTATGTATGTATGTATGTGTGTATGTATGTGTGTGTGTGTGTGTGTGTGTGTATGTCAAGTGTGTATGTACATCAAGTAAAAAGCATCTCCAGGCCTCCTACAGAGCCTCAAAGCAAGAATAGCTTTAAACAAAGAACTCCTGACACAAACAGAAGACACACAGCTAAAGAGTGTAATCTTTCACAGCTTCAAATGCTGATAAACATCACCTTTTTCATTCATAACCTCTCCTGCCTTTTGGCATGCCGCCTATTGAGTCTTATCAGCAAACAGCAAATGACAGGCAAAAAAGGACCTGATCATTAACTTTTGTAGGCGTTAAAACTGCCTGTTCTAAATTCCCTCTCAACCATGATCCTTTACGTCTCTCAAAGAACATACAGATCCAATTCTCTCTTGTTATTATTCAACCTGACTCATCTGGGTGAAAACCTTTACTAAGTACTAGAGCATGCGATCCCACTTTAACTGTAAATCGCTCTTGTACATTTGCCCTTTCAGTTTCAGAAGGAGGACGATTCAGAATTAGATGTTTTATAAGACCAAATGCGGGAGATGAGCAGCCCTGTGAGTTATAATACCCCCTCAAGCATGTTTAACACTTTGAAAGTCTTGTATTTTCACTGCTCGGCTGGCAGATCAGAACGGGAGGTTTTGAGAACGCTGTCTGAGCGGGGAGATGTTGGGCTGATTTGCAATTGCTTAGGATTCCAAATGTCACACCGGTACGAAGTGCCGTGTTCAGCATCTTAACACAGTTTGACACTATGATTTGAGGTTTCATTTCTAACAGGTGAGCAATTGTAGAGTCTGGAAGTATGGGTCATTTCCAAACAGCCATGACCTTGGAGAACAGCTATGTACTCTGCCTCAGAGCATGGCTACAGTATTATGGCCACTTGGTCGAGTATGTGTGCTGACTTACAAACAGGCAATCAACAGCCTCGAGCAAGATACAGTGCAATAACTAGCCGTAGTGTGGCTCTGATTATTTGTTTTGATGTTCGAAGTGTTTAAGGGCATTACTGGTCAAATAAATAATGTAAGGTCATCACCTCATAGGACACGCTCATCACAGACCACACCTTAAAGAGGAGCAGATAGTCATTAGAACAGATCAGCTGTGAAGAAAAACTCAAATTGCCAGACAGAGGACAGATTTTACAGCAGGACTGATTTCACAAAACATCGCTAAACCTTGCGTCTCTCTAGAAATGACTTTGCAGGTCAAGATAACTTCTCCTTATCCTGTGTAATTAATGTAACACAATTCTACACAATTCTGGATAAGCAATTTCAGACCATATCTACCAGTTTGTTCATCATTAAATTCAGTTTTTCCGATACGAGTCAGATACTGTCTTTTTCCCTCTCTTAAACAACTAAGCTGTTAATCTTACGCCTGACTGCATGCACTTTGAATCTGAAATGGCTTCCTGCTTCCACTAGAGGGCGCTCTGTAAGTTATAACATTTAGGTTTCTACACCCATATAATAGTCCAGTATGTAGTTCTGCACACATGGATCACCAATACAGCAATACCTTTTATATATAATGCACTTTTTTTTGTGGTTTTAATTCCTACAAAGTGCACAATATATAGGGAGCCATTTTAGACAGCCTTGCTTGTTACTTCATCTCATTGTGCTGCAGTTAATGCTCAGTTAAGCATTTACAAGATAGTTAAGGCTTTTTCTAATATTCCAACAATTTTGGCCCATATCATACTAATACAGATCCTAAGGACACACCCCTATAATTATGGAATGGTCATATAAGACAAGTGTAAGAGTAGATCTGCTGTAAGAGATGTTTTACATCCATGCCAAGTCATTTCTCCTTTCTCTCTTACCTGTTCTTTCTCCTGCCTCACTGAAACTTGAGATTTTATGAACATGTCCATTGTGGTTTCAGAAAAAGTTTGTAGGCCGTTGAATGGATATGGGCAGAGTCTGTTCCAGTGCTTGTAACTGCACCTCTCAGGGCATCTTCATCACTGGCTGTACCGTCATGAAGACTGTAGAAACAGATAATTTCCTTTAAGTTGCTCTTACAAGTAGAAAATTGCATTTTACTGTAAAGAGAAAGCTTACAGAGACTGGGACTAGTACCTTTTGGAAGTCCTAAGGGCTATTAATCTTGCTTTCTCCAGCTGGAATCCGTTGGACCTAGGATAGTGAGGTTTGAGTGCATGTTGGAGCTTCAGGTGTCAACAAACAACACAGCCAAATACACTCGAGTCCGCTGGAACATTCCTCCAGGATGATGTGGTGTTATCTGAGTCAGCCAGCTGGTTTATGAGGTGAAATAGTGCTTGTTCAATGTGCAAAACTGCTCACTCTGCATAAATATTATGCCTGGGTGCTTCTGGGAATATCTGAGGACCCAAGCACAGAAAAATGAGTTTAAATCGATGATTAATTGATGCAGTCAGTTATAATATCCAGGCATGCACATCAGCATTAATTACCGTTAGGACTTTGACTGGCAGCAGGAGCTGAGAAGCAGTTTAAAAATACATCCTATAAAAGCTGAGTTGACTTTATTGAGATGTCACACTTCTAAATCACCTTCTTCACAATTTATTTACAATCCAATAGTTTAATTAGAGCAGTATTAAATCATGTGCAATTGAGTACGATATTGAGATGAATGTGGATTAAAAGCAAAAGCAAT
This sequence comes from Hemigrammopetersius urotaenia, assembly GCA_037974485.1. Lineage (NCBI taxonomy): Eukaryota > Metazoa > Chordata > Actinopteri > Characiformes > Alestidae > Hemigrammopetersius > Hemigrammopetersius urotaenia. Next base: position 7,007 of record JBBPDC010013819.1, on the reverse strand, counting down.
CACGAAAATCCACACAATACATTATAATCAATATAATCTGAAATAGCTTTGTTCCTGGGCTCACATAAACATACTTACTCTCATAAATACTTTGCATTAGACTTAGCCCAACCTGGTCATTCATCTTTAAAACATTTATCTGCCAAGCATTCACTTTCTGTAGCATATAAATCATCATCCCTTAACTTTCTTTAATTTAATGTACATAAAATCAACAGCAGTAATCGTACCAAATTAGGCTCAAGGTGGACTACAATTCAGCTCCGAGATAAAATATAATCTGAAAACATAATTTGAGACATAATCCTACAATACTTTGTTCAAATACACCTGGGTGTTATTTCTGGATCGTCATTATAATGTTTGTCATTCTGGACTTTAGTGGTTGGACTGTAATGGTTTATAGCATTGGTGCCCAAAACTGGTCCTGGAGAACTCCCTACCCGACACACTTTAGTGTTTATACACTCAGTCCAACTCAAGAACAGCTGTTTAATTAACTGATTAGTTGGATCAGATGGTGTTGGGAGCAGTGAAAACAGGACATGGGGTCCTCCAGGAATGGTTTGCTCAGATGTTAGATCACCTTGTTTTTGCACCTATTTGTATGTTTTTGATTTTTTGAATGCATTTTTTTTTTTTACCCAGTTTTCTCTGAACAAAGACGAGGCCAATTAGATAGGAAAGTAAAGGCTAGCATGGGCTTCCACTGAGACACCTGATGGAACTCTACTGCATCTTTGCAAACTACTGCTCGTACAACATCACTGGCCAACTCAATATGCTTGGAGGGCAAAACTATCTGCCAATTCAATTAACAGGTGGCCACCATCATCCCTGCCATCACACTGAGTTACTGAGGTGGAGGCTCAGTGAAAATGAAGCCAATTATGTTCTCTTGGATTTGGAGGGCTACAGTACTTAGGAAGGCTGAGTCGTTTCCTTAACTTTAGAAGCAGCAAGAACCCTATTGACATTTCATTTATTTTCTGTAACCTCTTAATCCTTACCCAGAGCATATCCCGGGGTCTACATGCGAAAGGCAGGGACTCATCCTGGGTGGGGCGCCAGCCCAAAACAGGGCGCGCACAAACACACACACCATTCGACGCAAATGTCTTTGGGCTGTGGGAGAAACCGTGGACCCTGGAGGAAACTCACACCACCGCAAGGAGAACATGCACACACACAAGACCAGGACCCAGATTCAAAACCCCCAACCTGGGAGGTGCAACAGACTGTGTTTACAGCTGGGAGGTGTGAGGCAGCAGTGCAACTCACTGCTCCACCGTGGGCCTCTAATGACATTTTAAATGCCATAAATGTTATAAATTCCAATAAATTATATTATTTCTCTTAGCAGAATAAAGATTCTTTGCTTTAAACAATATATTGTTTCAGTCTGTAAAACAAGTGCATAGAAGAATAGTTGTTCATATATTGGCTGGAATAAATACTAAGTGAGCATACAGATTGCTGATGTTTCCTGAAATTTGATTAGATTACTTAAAACTTATCTAAGGCTAAAAAATAAAACAAAAGCCTAACTTGCCTAAAACACTCCCCATCACCATGTCTTTATTGAACAAATAGCTTTAACAATCAAATTCATTGATGCAAAAAATATGTGAAGAGAGTAATTGAAGTTGAGTGTTCCAATCAACTCAGCTGTGGCTTTAACCTGCCCACACCTAGCAATTTCAGTTATCTACTCTCCACAGAAGAATTCCGTTCAAGTGTAATTTTAGCCCATTAAAGAGATTTCAGAGGACTTCAAATGAAAGCTCACGGGTGTAGTGGGGCAGGGGCTGAAGCAGTTAGAGTGCGCAGGAAGTGCAACAGACTGTGTTTACAACTGGAAAGGTACTGGAGTGTCAGCAAGTGGACACACCTTAACTCCTGCGGGAACACAGATGTGCAGAGCTGGGCGTGATGCCTTGACCTGCCACACTGACCATTTCCCACATCAGTGAATTAAAACGGATAGCCCATTATCAGAGTGCAGTGGACTGATTTTGAATGCAAATGTGATCTGCCCTCACAGGTGAGGCTGCTCTGGTTATCAAAGCCTATTGTTTTCTTATGAATATAATCTGTTTTCATTTTTATTTTTTTAATTCATCACTGCTCAAAGGATATAAAAAAACTATTCACAGACTGTTTGCTAATTGAACATAATGTGTGTTAATTGAAGGTTGTATGCAACTACCCCTGATATTTATTTATTTATTTATTTTTATTTTTAGAAACGTCCTTTCTCTCCTGCATTTCTAATACTCATATTGGACTTCATTTGGTCGATTACTTTTGAACATGGACTGAATTTGTTCGACTGGACTGAATATATTCAATCCAATATATTTTAGGAGACACTTGTGGAAATCCAGAGCTTTACACACTATTCATTGTCCAGCTCTGCTGTAGAGAACTGCCTTGAATGTCTCAGTTATGCTAAATGTTACTGTACTAGGCTACAGAAAATCTGGCGAACTGTATCATACTATTCTTACATGCTGTTGGCTTTTATCTCTACACAAAATGTCTGTATTCACCAGAGCGGTGCATTGGGCTCAAAAAGGTTGAGTGCTAACAGCATCCTATAACCAGTTTTAGAGCTTAAAGTTACCACCCAAGTAAAATTAGCCTTGTTAGAGAGACCTGTAACTTTTGTCAGTGAGTCTGGTGCATTTCATTGGTTCATTTGGCCAAGAGTCACCCACTTTGACAAGAAGGGCCCATTTCACAGACATGCAAAACAACTAGTCACCAATAACAGACAGCTCTTTGCATGCTGTGTGGTCAAGTGACTCACACTGAGTGGTTACTTGTTGCAAAAAGTGTGCAAAAGTGTGTTTCTCAATCTGGCACACAGAAGTGTGTGTACACAATCTGTATAAATATGTGGGCAGAGTGTCTGAGACTCAGACTAGGGCAGTGGAGTCCTTGTGGAACAATTTAAAAATCACTGAACTACAGTAAGTGCATCTATCTCAGGCAGTGATTATTTTTGCTGTTGTCAAAGAGGAACTTCTTCACCTGATGTGTGCAAACAAAATATAGAAGATGTGTTTTGTTTTGGTTCATTGGATAGCCCGCCTATGATACAGGTGTTTCAGAACATAAAGAATACATTGAAATAAATTGGGTTAGATTCAAACGTTTTTAAATATCACTTATTATGTTTGTTCAGTATAGTTAGATCATATATGTTGGAATATATTCTTATATCTTGGGTGTCACTTCAAGAGGGGTGGCAAAACTTTCAACCACTTGACATATGTTGAAAGGTGTCAATCGCTGCCTGTGAATCTGACAGTGCTCAAAGCCACTGGATCAGAGCGAGCAGGCTGTTACCTCTTCTGAACTTTACACTAGGTACTGAATCCTTCTGTATATTAGTGTTCCTGTCAGACACAGTGGTGCACATAAATAATGTAAATTCTACAAAGGAGGTGATGTCATTCCCCACATACACACACACACAAACACACACACAAACACACAAACACACAAGTATCCCAGTCACCAGGGTGTGGTGGACAGAGGCTGAGATGGTGCACATGCTGCAGGGAGAGCTCAAAAGGGACAGATTTTCCCCCTACGGACTCTTTTTAGAGTCTTCCAGAAAACAAAGTCAATATGTGCGGGGATGCTGAGCTGCGGGTATTGATTAGCTGTCTTTACCCATGAGCGCATGAATGTGATGATAGAGAAAGCAGGAGAGGGAGAATGTGTGGGAGAGTGTGTGCGAGAGAGAGAGAGAGAGAGAGAGAGAGAGGGAGGGAAAGAGTGGGAGAGGGGATGAGGGGGATAAAGAGAAAAATAAAGAGAGGGACAGAGAGGGAGAATGTTTGGGAGAGTGTGCGCGAGCCACAGAGAGACAAAGAGATAAACGAGAGAGAAGGAGAGAGGGGGAAGAGGGTGGTAAAGAGAAAGAGAGAAAGAGAGAGAGAGAGAGAGGGACAGAAAGAAAGATCACCAGCTCAGGCTGAGAACTAGCCTGCAGTAACATTCCACACTATGCTGCAGTAGCAGATGATGGTGTGTGCTGTGGAGATCTGTGCTTTCCTCAGCCCTCCAGCTTTTGGGAGATGGTGCAAAAGACACAAGCAGCAGCTTTCCTGTGAATCTGTGCATGTAAGTCCCCTCTGGCACTGACATGATTGTCATGCAGCTCATGTATTATTTGTAATGCTTCAGATCACAGCGGTGAAGGAGCATCTCGGTGCAGCAGACAACTATATGATTTTGAAAGCCACCATGCCTGAAAAGTGAGGCCATGACAAATTCCTGCACTGCATAGCCAGCAGTTGACAACCTGCAATGCACACCCAGCTCGATCTTTACAAGGTTCATGAGGGGCTCATATCCCCATTATTTGCTTCTCATTTTTTACACTACTTGGAACCATTAGCTGCTCTGAGCTAGTGGTGAATGAACCAGCTAAACATAATACCAACATTTTCAGGATTTTATACATCCCTTTTTAGCATTAATACAGCTTCAACCCTTTAGAGGAGACTTAAGTTCAGCATTTCTGCAGAAATATGGAGGACGTTTTTCTGATCTGGGATGATCAGTCAAGAACTGCATAGTTGTTGGGAGATTCCTTTCTTTACCTTTTAACCATTTTTAAATACTGTTTTGGAAACTGAATCTAATCTCTTCAGAAATATCTCCTGTCGTCATTTTAGATGCACATGAGAAAGAAATGTGTGAGGCAGCTGAAGTGTGTGTGGGTAGTTGTGTGGATGTTAGTGTTTGTTTGAAGGGGAACATAATGTCATTGAGAGCTTTGGGATCAGGTTTTTTTGGAAGCTGTGTGGCAGGAGAATTACAATAACAGTAGGGGGTACAAATACATAAGAGACGAAGTAAATATTGATGGAAATGTTTTAGCTTCAAAGTAATGTTCTATTAAACGTGTTTCTTTGTCATGCTGTGCTTGTAAAACACACCAGCAGCACTGTGGTGACACACATTTGCAGCAACAAACACTTCTTGCCATGAGTCTGAAATTTTAAAGAAACATTTAAAAAAGAATTTCTGCACTCTTAAAGAAACCTGAGAAAACATTGCAATTTCAGGACCCTTTCCAACTTAGAAAAGGGGCAGAGAAAAATATATCAGCTGTCTGTTCATGGATTCATGACTAAAAACCGTATGTGACAAATTTAAGGTCACTTTTATAAATGACTTTTCAGGGGCTGTCCTGTGTTCTTTGAGTGTGACGGACGGCACCACAACCCCAGTGGTTCTCAGATACTTGCTCAAAAATAATGCATTATATTTCACCATGACTACCTACTCCCCTACCCCTGCTGAGATTATAAAACCCATCATCTCAACTCAGCACAGCACTGCAGACAGAACTAAAAAGAGGCCACACATAAATAACTTGGTTACAGTTCCTATAAACAGGAACTCATTTTCAGATGCAAAACAGACAGTAATCAACATGGCTCTATTATGAGGATGTAAACAAACAAAATACCCACAAAAAATCTGGACCATCTATTTCTTATTGAGACCTGACTGGGTACAGATGCACTTGCCTGAGGCCTGTCCACCCAACTACACCTTTTCCAGTTTGTCTAGGAAGAGAAAGAATTGGGGATTGCTGCAATTTACTGGGAGACAATAAAGAACAGCAATATGGAGCTAGACACATTTCATGCCTATGAAAACATTTGTTTTTTATGTACTTGTTGATGATCTGGTCAAATTGTTAAAATATTTGTTTTTTAAACAACATGTTAATGTACTTACAAACATGGATATACTTCGGATTTTACAATATCATGTGGTCTTAACAAAATACCCTCTCACTTGTCTCACTCTGGCTGACCACCACTGTGTGTTTTTTAACAGTTTTGCCAAGCTGCACAGAACGTATTATTAAAAACCACTACCTCTGGAGTGGAGCTCTAGTCAAGACCATCACTGTGGAGTCCAAGACCAGGAATAGTAAAGTCCAAGCCAAGGCCAAGTCCAAGTCCAAATGTAATAGCCTTTAAGACCAAGCCTCTAAGACCCTACCACTTATCTTTGTGTGATGCTTAAGAGCTTAAAGAATCGTTTTGCACTATTTGTAAAAGTATGTGCAGTGTAACAATATAATATGATCAAATTAGGCCATTATTTACTTTAAGTATAGCCAGGGGCATTGTTAGGCCTGGGCAGCTGGTGCTATAGCCCTTAATGTTTTATGAATAGCCCAGGATCTCAAAAACAATAAAAACTGATAATAGCAAATATCTCTGGATTTTTCTTGGAAGCGTAGAGAGAAACATATACAAAATGAACCTATTTCAAAACAGGAAGTGTCTTGAGCCTGAATAATGTCCAAACCATTTGTTTTGTTGGTTAAGGTTGGGGTGGGAACAGGCTTGGCAAGACTGTTGATTCATTTACAGTATTAAATAAATTATAAGGCTCTTTTCTAAATATTTATAGATCCTGTGTTTTTTGCAAGGATTTAATATAATTTAATATAACTTTTTTTTTTATCATAAGGCAGAACGGTTCTGAGAGGGCACCAGAACTTAACAGCTGCACAAATTCGAGCGGGAACTGAAAATGAATGTGAAGCTAACTTCTGCTTTGTTTAGTTATTTTGGCTCTGGCAGCAACAAGGAAATGCCACTAGCAGAGGGTTTTTAACTGTGGCTAGCTGCGTGGTACAGGAATACAGACTGGAAAAACCAGTGGGAAAATAGGGCGGCATAAGGCGATGGACTGATAACAAGAACCAAGGCAGACAGGACTTAAATAGTGACAGAACTCAGTGGGCAAACACAAACAGGTGGAAAACATGAGAAAACAGAAAACAGCTGATAACCAAAACACGTGACACATGAACAGAACGTGAAATCAAAATAAAACCCCCTAAAACGCAGAACAGAACCAAGACTAAAAAACAGAAAATCAGCGGCCACCGACCCAACCCTAACAGTACCCCCCCCCCCCCTCAAAGCCGCCACTCCGGGATGGCCAGGCCCAAAACA
>JBBPDC010013790.1:0-13267 GCA_037974485.1 Hemigrammopetersius urotaenia | reverse complement strand
TTAAAGTGTTCTGGGAGCATATTTGGGGGCATATTTAGGGTTTACACTATAAAAATAGGCATTTTTAGCCATTTTTTCTTTACTTTCTAACTGGGTGTTAAATCCTACCTTCAGTTTTACCCTTCACTTTTATGGCTTACTTTTTCTTTTCTGCTGTTTCTGCTTGTTGCAACTGACTACAATAATGTGGATGTTTCAGTGTATCTTTTCTGTTTGTTGGTAAAAAGCCACAAACCATATAAAAATAAACATTATGTGCCTTAACTTTTGCACGGGCCCTATTTTCTGATTTCCCAAAATGTTAAACCCTCTGGCCCTCCTGTGGGCCTCCTGTGTGCAGTTCACTCGCTTCTTTTGACCATTTTATCTGTGTTAATGCAAATGGAATGAAAGTTCTCAAGGGTTTGGAGTTTTTTCAGATCTTTTAATTTTTAACTCATCAAATCAGTAATCAATAATATACTCCATAATATCAGTAATATACTCCATACATCCAGTTGTAACACTCAATTCCCTCGTGGCCACTTTTGGCCAATTGAAACCCATGAAAACTACATTTTTAATTCCTTCTTATTTACAATGTTCAATCATACAATTTAGGTTCAAAGGCTTTAATTCTAAACTCAACACTTGGTTTCTACCAGATTATGTCATTTATCCAGTTTTGGCCAAGCTAGCAATTTTATATAATAATCTTAGCTCCCAATGGGATAAATGGATAAATGACATAATCTGGTAGAAACCACTAAAACTACATTTGTCAAGAGTATAGAATGAAAGCATTTTAACCTAAATTGTATGATTTAAGAGTGTAAATAACAAGGAATTAAAAAAGGTAATTTTCATGGGTTTCAATTGGCCAAAAGTAACCACGAAGAAGCTGAATGGAGAGTAAAAACGAGGAGGGCCAGAGGGTTAACAAAAGCAAAACAAATGAACAGCAGAGGTGCATTAGAAGGCACAGAAGGTCATTTAGGACATCAACAAAACACAAGGGGACATTTACAAAGCATGGGGTGAGCTTCCACAAAATATGGGGCCACATCCACAAAATATGGGGGACATCCAAAAAGCATGGAAGGACATCCAGAAAGCAGGGGGGGACATCCAGAAAGCAGGGGGTCGGCACAGGGCAGCGGAAACACTTCCCTGGCCGTGAGTTGACGGTGGTTCAGGCGGTTCCTGAGAGGTGATGGTGGGCTGAGAACAGTGGGGGGCACTGTTAACCCTCTCCTGGGGCAGAGGAACCCGCCGGAGCTCTGCGCTGTCGGACCTGAAGAGGGCACCAGACACCCAGCCTGTGTGTGTGTGTGTGTGTGTGTGTGTGTGTGTTCACACTGAACCCACTCACCTCTCTCTGAACGGATCCGGCTGTGGGTGTGTGAGCAAGTTTTTTTTCTCCTGCCGTGGCAATTCCTTTTATAATCCTCCAGATGCCAGTTTGGTGTGTTTTATCTGTTTAATAGCGCTTCACGGCTACAACCCATAAAACCTGTCTTTTATTGTGACACGGAGCACATTGTTTGGGGGGAATCGACCCCGTCCCGTTAATGAACAGCCAGGAGTCCAGGGCCCTGCCGGGCCGGACTGACACCTTCGTCCAATATGTGAAATGATCTCGGCGGCGGCGCAAAGCTGGAGGGGAAACTCGAACATGAGATGGTAAAATCAATACCAACTTCGGCCCCGTATTTTAAAAGGAGTCTCTGGCCTCCAGTCTCCACTCACGGGGGAGGGGGGTCCTCATATTAAAAATATAAATATGTCAATAGGAAATGTCATATAGGTGTATTTGTCATTTTGCTTTTTGTACAAAACCTCTCTCTCTTTATTTCTCATGTTCTCGCGCTCTCTTCACCTCTCTTTATGTCTCTCTCTTTCTCTGTTTTTCTTTTTTCTCTATCTTTCTCTGTTTTGAGTCTGACCTTGAGAAAAGAACCACCATTGCTTCTCTTTCTCTCTGGCTCTCTGGCTCTGTCTCTCTTTCTCTCTCTCTCTCTCTCTGTTCCTTTCTTTCCCTGTTTTTCTATTTTCTCTATCTTTCCTCTGTCTTGTATTTCACACCTCTCTCTCTTTATAAATGTGTGTGTTGTGGCAGTAAAGGTGAGGGGTTGGGGTGTGACGTGGGCACAGCATGTTGGAAGGGTGTATTGGGATGTGTGTGTGTGTGGGGGGTATTGGGCTGTGTGTGGTGTGTGTGTGTGCGCGCAGCCCCCTATGAACAGTTGAGGGGGTTAAGTGGGAAGGAGGGAGTGACACTCACACAAAGTGTGTTATCCGTCCACTCTGTCCTTTCCTCAGGGGTCCCTGGGACTGGGACGGCCTGCAGGACACAGTGGCTCAGGACGTGAGACATACGGGCTTAAAGTTTATGTTAAAGTTTATTAAGTCAAAACTCTCTCTCTCTGTCTCTCTCTGTCTCTGTCTCTCTCTGTCTCTGTCTCTCTCTCTGTCTCTGTCTGTCTCTCTCTGTCTCTGTCTGTCTCTCTCTCTGTGTCTCTCTCTCTCTCTGTCTCTCTCTCTCTCTCTCTGTCTGTCTGTCTCTCTCTCTCTGTCTCTCTCTTTCTCTCTCTCTCTCTGTCTCTCTCTCTATCGCTGTCTCTCTCTCTCTCTCCCGCAGGTACAGGTTTTGGGGTGTGTGAGTGAAGGTGAGGGGAGAAAAAAATCACAGACAGCAGAATACCAAAGCCTTCTCAGCGCTGCCAGGCTCGCGGGTCACAGCGCGAAGTTCATCACGCGTTTTCTTTTCCTTCTGAGGAGGAATAAAACCGGCTGGGCTCCGGAATGCGAGCGCTCATAGGCCTCATTCACACCGCGCGGTTGCGGAGGTCCCTAATAAATCATTGAGGCCTGAGTTTTGCACGGGATGAGCTTTTACAAGTAACCTCTGTGATCATCCTTAAAATCCTATTTGCATCTTATTAATTTTTCCTTATGATATCCGGGGCATTATGGCAGCTAAACCTTCCAAAGTGGGGGGGGGGGCTCCTCGACCTGCTGCGATCGCTATTCGCTTAATTATGCAGCCGGAGAGCTGTAGGACGGCGGAGCCTGAGAGTTCTCCCACCGGATGAACCATCCCAGACTGCAGTGAGTTAACAAACACACAGAGGAAAAAAGGAAAAGGCAGGAACTGTTTTCTCGAGCTGAGAGAGAGAGGGGAGGCATGACAAGTGCAATTAAATATGGATTAATAGCATAAAATAGATTGTTTGAGGTTAAACATCTGGTTTTATCGCGTCTCTGTTGTCGGCCTAAACTGTCCTGTGTTTTTCTCAGTGTCCTCAGAGTGACAGAAACACGCAGGAATGTTTCAGAGAAGGAACGACTGAGTCGGATCTGCTCATCTAACGCAGAGCAGGATCCCAAACAGGAACCCTTTTCTCTCTGTCTTTCTCTGTCTTTCTCTGTCTTTGTCTCCCTCTCTCTCGCTCTCTCTCTGCCTCTCTCTCTTTCTCTCTTTCTTTCTCTCTCTCTCTCTCACTCTCTCTCTCATCCAGGCGTTCACCGAGGGGCTCTTCCACCCACTCCTCACAGTCTGGAGCTGTGAACTTCACGAGACAGAGAGGAAAAGAGAACACAGAATCATATGAGTGATAGAGAGACAACTTATAATGAACTAATAATCAGTCATTAAAAAATCAACCTGAACCCAAACTGTCCTGAATCCAGTGTTTCATCGGCCCCTTGGGTCGGGCAGCAGACCTCTAGTGACCATACAGTCACACATCATGATGCCACAGCACACAGTGTAAAATTATTCTCCGTATTTAACCCATTTAACCCATTCACCAAGTGAAACAGGGGTGAGCCAGGAACACAACGCCAGGGGAGAGGAGTGTGGGGATGGTACCTTACTCAAGAGAACCTCAGAGGTGCCACTAGCACTCCTGGAACCCACAACCTTCTGATTGCAGGGCAACTCCCTAATCACAAAAGCACCAGCTGCCCCACTTTTAGGAGACAAAATGTCTTGGCTGATCGACTTCACCTGGGTGGAAATTTCATGAAAATTTCCCAGCTTCAGACATAACTCTGATAACCCCGAAAAAGGTCCTTCATCACATAAAAGGGCCGACTTGTGGCCGACTCGTTTTGAGTCGAGTCGAGGCGGGAAAAGGGCCTCACTGGGCCTCTCGATGATTATCGAACCGCCGCTTTCATTCGGCGGCGCTACGGCTTTAGCTCCATTCCAAAAAAACTGTTTGACTTTCTCTCCGGCGCTCCCTCCTTCTCCCGCTCCGCTCTTTTATTTCAGCAGCGCTGATCGCTCCAGTCTTGCAGACGGAGCGCAAGCCCCTGCTTTATTGATGCGTGGGCTCAAAGGCTCTGGCTTACTGACTGCACCGCAGCGCTCCTCTCACTTCTCACAGTGTGTTGTTCCTTATAATAGACATCAGAGGTGCAGCAGCAACAGAGGAGGACACTGCAGACGGAGACTCGGCGCTCGCCGGGGAATATCGCTGGGTTTGGACGTTTTCTGTGCACCAAAACTCACAACTCTGATACAAAAAGCGCATTAGTGTGGAAGCCAGTCGGGGGGTCATGTCGAATTTATGTCGCTTTTCTCTTCTCAGACGGAGCCTCTGATATCGGCGGACCTCTCTCTAACCCCTTCTCTGCGGCAGGTCCGTGTCAGAGGCGCAGAAGTGGGCGTTTTAATAAACCGACTATAAAATCGAATATAAAAACATTTATTACAGCAAAACATTAGAAATACTTAAAACAAATGTAACTGTGTTTTTTAAGTGAAATAATATACACTGTATGCAGGACTGGGCTGGGACAAAAAATCTTATCTGGCATTTTGAGACCAGATTCTGCGCCGGCCCAAATTTACCCTCGGCCCACCAGGTATGTCCGATGGCCAGTCCAGCACTGACCGTAAGTGCAGTTTAAAGCTTCTTTACAAGAACAAACCCCCTCACCTTTATGACAGCAGCACAGATTCACCTCATCCTTTCAGCAAGTCTTGGTAATAACTTCCCGTCACATTTTCAGGACTGTAAACAGTTAAATTTTTTTGGATGCGCAGCTCTTGTGGGTCCAGCTCATCGCTGAAGTTCAATGAAAGAAAGATCTGGAGACTAAGGAGGCCAGGACATCATTCTCTAAACTGTTCTTTGGGCTGGCTATAATTTTGTCACAATTTTATCCTTTTGAACTCAGGACCATTTACGAGCATTTTTGCATCCCTTTATTTATTGGGTTTTAACATTTTAACTCCATAAGCTAGACATTCGTGCCTTCTGTTGTTTTTTTAGAAGACACAGGGCTACTATTTATGTAATTATATAATGTGAAACTAACAAGTAAAATCTTGATATTATAATTTTTATAAGCAAACTCTAGTTTTTGTCTAGTGAAATTTAACTTTTTTCTTTTATTTCTACGGAAGTGGAAGTGAACGTTCGCTTAATTTGCGCCTAAAGTAAATAATATGGATGTTTTATGGAGTTTCAGCAGTTTGTGTTTTTTGAGGGAAACCTTTTTAAATGCCCTCTCTTTTGCGCACACAATTACTTTGGAATATTTTATTGCACAAACACGGTACTCAGACGATCGTATAGGGTAAGTCTTCTCGATTTAAGTGATGTGTGTATGATGCTTGTGTGTTACTCCTGTCGCCAGTCTAAAGGTTACAAAACTGAACACAAAATGCCTTAATGGAGTTCAAAATGTTAAAGACACCTGGCCTTTTTACCTGGTTGAAGACTGAAATTTGGTCCAAATGAAACCAGAAGGAATTGTGTGCTGTTGAAGAACGTTTTCCTTTTTTATGTCTGTTCCTTATAATAGACATATAATAGCAGCAGCAGTGGAGGAGGACACTGCAGACGGAGACGGGGAATATCGCTGGGTTTGGACGTTTTCTGTGCACCAAAACTCACAACTCTGATACAAAAATCGCATTAGTCTGGAAGCCAGCCGGGGTCGTGTCGAATTTATGTCGCTTTTCTCTTCTCAGACGGTGCCTCTGATATCGGCGGACCTCTCTGTAACCCCTTCTCTGCGGCAGGTCCGTGTCAGAGGCCAGGAGGTGGGCGTTTTAATAAACTGGCAATAAAAAAGCTCGGTGGCGAGGGATCTTTCACATCTCCATTTCCTTCTATGGCTCTCTCCGGCTGGTCCTAATATCCACTGGCCACGACCGCTGGGTATAGCGATGCAGGTGTGTGTGTGTGTGTCTATATAAGCCACAGTAGGTGTATGTTAGGGCGATAGCTGTAGCAATAAGAGTCTGGAGTGGGAGAGTCAGCCGTAAACGGTGGAGCGAATGCAAAAGGTTTCTATTTTTGCCGCCGCGCAGGAGGAAGACGGCTCGGAAATGCAATTGCTGCATAATGCATGGCCCCCGCAGAGCAGCGGCAGGGCGTTATACAACCAGGTGCTTTCTCAGGAGCCCACCGCCATCACACAGCGCCACTGCAACAACCGGGACTGGAAATATCGGAAGTTTTCCTCTTAAAAGCGCTGGCTGCCATCCAAGGCTGGGGCTCCATAAATGCTGCCTCTCTTGTGGTGGATCCGGGTGGTCCTCCTTCCCTACCATTACGATACATGTGGAAGCGCAGCAGGATGAAGATGAGCTTCCTGGGAAACACTAACCATTCATTTCAGCGACACAGTTGATCGTTTTCTGTGTAAATTGAAACCATACGAACTCTATTTACCTGTAAAAAATGGGTCTGTTAACTGAGAAAGAGGAGTTTGTTTGCTTGAGCTCACTGGAGTTACTAAGTGACATTAAAGGTGTATTTAGAAAGAAATCTGATCACTTGGTGACTCATTTGGACTCGCGGGCTTTCCAGTTATCAGATTCCTGAAGTTTTTCTAAGTGTGTTTAACTGATTGTTGCCCAAATGTGTTTCTCCAGAGAACATGTGGAGCTTCACTTGTGGGTTTGGAGAGTAAATAAAATGTGTTGGAGACATTCTGACTGGGGTGGTGCAGTTTTTGCTGTGATCTCCAGGTTCCTCCCACAGTCCGAAGACCTAGACGGAAGATTCTAAACTGCCCCCAAGTGTATGAGTGTGTATCTGCTCCATGACCCCCACAATTCTGAGTGGATGGGATGGATGGTCGTCTGGTTCTATTCATCACCACCACCAAGTCTGTCACCTTCTCTACAGTGAACCATTTCATTCCAAAACCACTCTTTATCTCTCGCCCACTGTATTATGCAATTTTTTGGAAAAACAGTTGAGCAGCAAAGAGCATCCATGTTTTTCTTATGCAATTGTCTTCCAAACTATAAAAAAATGATTCCCAAAAGACACATTTCCTTCAGTGCTTCCAACCAGAATGGAAACTCTTTGTAATTATGGCTAAGCAGTGAGCAGGTGAAGGTGGAGGATGAGGCCGTGCCTCTACGCCTGGTAGGCCGGTGGGTGCTCTGCGAGAGCTTCGAGGTCAGTGTCTTGACTAAAGCAGCATATTTCGTGTTTAACAGCGAGTTATGGGAACAGCGATCCAGAATAAAGCATTCATATGCCAGCGGAAAACGCAAGACCATTAGTATTCTCTGATGAGATGCAGCGGGTTATGCTCCGCTAGCTTCGTCTGGGCCTATCCGAAGCTATTTGGATCATGGCAGTTAATCTGTATCAATGCCAGCAGCACAATTTAATTGTGCTCTATGTCTATGGAAGAATTGACCCAGAAACCAGCGCGTGTGAGCTTGTATCTCGGAATCGACACTCAGTGGCTATTTTTAAACCGCAGCGCACAGCAAAGAGAGGGGTGGGGGAGAGAGAGAGACAGACAGAGAGAGAGACAGAGAGACAGAGCGAGAAGCAGAGAGAGAGACAGAGAGAGAGAGGGAGAGGGAGAGGGAAAAAGAGAGCAAGGCCCACATGTAGGAGAAATCAGTGCAAGTTCACCTATAGTCCAAAATCAGGGTTAGGGGAATTGCTCAGATGCTCCGCCCCCCAGACCTGTAGAGCGTGTAGATACACAGATACACAGAAACCCCCCACTTTAACACGGATCAGCAGTCGTGGTTTCAGTCCATTGTGGACTTTTTTCTGAGAACTGAACTAAGAATTGTATGCTGAAACAACAGCACTAATGTGGAAACTGCAGATTTCCTCCACATTTTTTTGCTTTTGTGGTGCCACGCCCCCTCGTCCTCGTGCTGGGTTGCTAAGCACCACCCAAACATAATCAACCAGCATGAGGTCGAGGGGGCGGGGCAGACGAGGCCCAGACATTTTTTTCATGGCAATATATGCATTTTTAGTGCTAAATTATTAAGAGAAATGTAATTTACTAATTTTGTAACATAAATATTAACAGAAATTTAGCTACATTTCCATATAAAAATGAACTATAAATGTTTTGGTCCTTTGGAGAGAAACACAAAGAAAGGTGTCTTGGGATGGTGAAAAGCCCCTGTACTCAGAGGCGGGAGGTTTGACAGTAGCCAATCCAAGAGCGTTATTTATTTCTCCTTGCTGCTGATTGGCTGCTGCCCTTTGATGCAGCTGCAGTCCAAAATTTCCACCATGGAGCGTCTCGAGTGTTTCTCTGAGTGTTCTCATGTTTTTCATTTTGTTCTTCTTTAAGCCCTGCATTTTTACTACTGTAAATTAAATTAATTTATTACTGTACTTACCTGCTTATGCCAAAGAAACCATGCTGCATGAATTACAGTCCAGTCTTTACAGGGGTAACATCAGTATTAACATTCTAGCACTGCAGGAGTTCAGTGTAAACTGTACAGTACGGATACAGGTTTACCATCACATTTTCTTTACCTTTCTTAGGACTGGAAATCTTGTCACAATTTTAAACATGCTTGGCGTTATTACCTCCTTGTAGAATGAAATTTTGTGTAAACCAGGAACTGCGTGATGTTGAAGAGCTGAGTTTTCATTTTTCAGTATCAACACAAAGTGAATGTCGGTGGGGCAGCTGTTAGCCTGCGGGGGAAGCTGGTAGCCTAGTGGTTAGGGCTCTGCGATCAGGAAGTTGTGGGTTCGATTCACAATACCACTAGCCACCTCTGAGGCACCCTGAGTAAGGTTCTTCCCCCCCCCCCAGGCACTGTGCTCCTGACTGCCCACTCCTTCACATGGTGAATGGGTTAAATAGGTTAAATACAGAGGAAGAATTTCGCACTGTGTGCTGTGGTGCGTTCATATATGACAGAATTTTCACTTTAAGGACAGACCTGATGTGTCTCTTCAGGATCATCATTTTGAGCCTTTTGGATGAAAATATCTCACTACAAACTATAAAATACTGAAAGTCAATCAGTATTTGTATTTGTGTTTTCCTGTTAAAAAAATATCATTTATATTTTGAAAAACCTGAGCATGGGCCCAAACTTATAGCCTGTAGTGTGTGTGTGTGTGTGTGTGTACGTGTGTGTGTGTGTGTGTGTGTGTGTGTGTCTATGTATTTATGTACATATCAGCAAGCCCTAACACCCCTGGGTGTGTAAGTGGGCCTGCTACTGGAACAACAGCGTGTTTATGTCTCGTGCTCCGTACAGACATGAGTCCACTGGTGCCCCGCGCCGCTGACCTTGTACCAGAGGTGTCATTCAAGTCACGGGCGTTTAGACCTGCAGGGATTTGAATAGGATGTTTTTTTTTGCCATTTTCTCAGCAAAGCCCGCCCGAATTCCCCCCGCCCGACATCATGTCTCCACGCAGGTGACAGAACTGTCAAATATTTCTCAGAATGTGCCACACACACACAGGCGTATGGCTTGCTAAAATCCCAAGATGTTTCTAAAAATGAAACCGCCACATATTATGTTGCAAAAATGCATGAATAAAATTAGGGACGAGTGCTGAAAACTGTTTCCAGGCGTGTTGTGACTTTAATGGCATTTCCTTGAGATTTTCAAGGTTCAAGATCCAACATTTTAGGTTATTTTATTGTCATCAGCAGCTGTGAACAGATCAGATGTTTCTCCATGGACGACGGAACATACAGCCACATACAACATTCAACAGAATGCAGGTTCCAACAAACAGAGGATAACAGACAGACAATAAATAGACAGCAAGTGTGGACATTACATAACCCTTCTGGAGTGATGAGTATTGCACAAGCGGCAGTTACAGCATTGAACAGAGTTCCAGGGACGACAGAACACCACAATAAATAAACAATAAATAAACAATAAATAGACGTACTAGAATGTAGCAGCGTAATGGTACTGTGAGTGGCAGAGATGGGGACTCGAATCGCACTTAAGTTGCACAAAGAAAGACTTGTGACTTGACTTTAAACTTCCCTCGACGACTCAAGACTTGACTCGGACTCGGGTGCTGTGACTCGTGAGTCATAACTCGTAACCATGTTCATTTCATGGAATTATTTATTTATATCTCGCACTCTTTCGACCCACAACACGTGTCCCATTACTTTTGTCCGAGGTAAATGGTTTTCAGCTAATAACGTTTATCGAGGGGTTGATTGAAAGGGGTCACCGAGCCCCATCTAACTGTGGAGTTTCACATTTAGAGTGAGAGATATATTTTTCATATTTAACATTTAGATTTAAGATCATTTAAGGCAAAACCTCCATGTTTGTGAGGGCATTTCACAGCATGGAGTCCCGCCCCCTGCTAAGTAACAGCCAATTGTAATCCCGGGGCATGGCCAATTAGCATATCTTCTAAACATTTAGAGCTCAACATTTTTACAGCTCAAAAGTCCCACATTTAGAGTCACCGTTTGTACACACTGCCACTCAAAACATGAAACGTAACTTGGACTCGAGTACAAAGTGGGAAACTTAGTTTACCAGAAAATGTAAATTTTGCACTATATATACACACTATATATATCTACGTTATTGCACATGAGCATATGATGTGAAAGTTTATATCAGTTATAAACTTTCACATCAAACTTTTCACAACTATTTAGTAAAAATCAAGGTACCTCTTCAAGGCAAATTTAGATGCGATGTGACTAAACACTGTTCGATTTCTTGACATTCTCAGAGTGCATTACAGATCATGGACTCTTGTATGACTGGATTTCACTTTAACACAGAACAGTAGAGAGGAACTGTCATGGCCTTCTAATGCAGTGGCCAATAGCCCTCCTCCTGGAGAACAACCCTGATCGGCTCCAACGTGACACTACATTTAGCCAATCAATGACTTCTGAAAATGTTCAGTAGCCAGAGCAGGTGTTGCAGAACTTTTCAGGAAAATAGATCTCCAGGACCAGGGTTGGTGACCACTAGAGCATTAACAACTCCAGATTTTTTCAAGTCGACTAGTAGGTCAGCAAAGTCGAAGTCAAGTTGGCGAGTCGTTTGATGATGTCATCACACACGCAGTGGAGGAACACAGGCGTCCAACAAAGGCTGATACCTTAAATTTTCTGGTAGATTTAAATGAACAACAAAAAGTGAGAACAGTTTAAGTCGTGGCAGGACGACTCTCTGCAGTGCTAGCGTTAGCCATGTTGGCTAGCGGAGCCGTTTCGGATGCAGAGCGCCGGTTCTGTTACTGTACTTTAACACCGACTTGCAGGTTCTGCAGGTCTCCATGCTGTTTGTGTGTCTAGAGTGAAGGATCTCCACACATATGATGTGTGTCTGTCTTCTCTGCTGCATGTCTCTCATCTTGTTCTGGTCTCGTGTTTAGAGTCCCCTCGCGCCAACGGTACCGCCCCTTTTATGAAGGGACTATAATAATTGGTTAAACCAAGGAACATGTGTCAGCGTAAGCCAATCAAATGCAGAGATTGCACTGCGTACACAAGCGAGGGAAGAGAGAGGGGAAAGTCAACTTTTGTGTCAATACCCTAGTGACCACTGACCTAGTGGTTTCTGGAAGATAAAAGTATTTCTAATGCAATATGTGCAATTTTTTTGCTGGATCTATTACTACTGGGCAAAATGTGCCATTTAAATTTCTACTGTTATTGTCAATGCCTGTCGCTCCATTGTGTACCTCTGTACCTGTGTGTGGGTGTGTGTGTGTGTGTGTGTGTGTTTGTGACCTTACGTATATATCTGTGTTTATACATATACGCATTGTATACATACATACAGTCAGGTCCATAAATATTCGGACACAATTCTAATCTTGTTGGCTCTATACACCACCACAACGGACTTGAAAGGAAACAAAGACATGCTTTAACTGCAGACTTTCTGCTTTAATTTGAGGGAATTTACATACAAATCAGGTGAACGGTGTAGGAATTACAACAGTTTGTATATGTGCCTCCCACTTTTTAAGGGACTAAGGATAATAGGACAATTGGCTGTTCAGCTGGTCCATGGCCAGGTGTGTGTTATTCCCTCATTATCTTATTTACAAGGAGCAGATAAAAGGGCTGGAGTTCATTTCAAGTGTGCCTTTTTGCATTTGGAATCAGTTGCTGTGAATGCTCAATATGAGATCCAAAGAACTTTCACTATCAGTGAAGCAAGACATAATTAGGCTAAAAAATAAACCAATCAGAGAGATGCAAAAACATTAGGTGTGACCAAATCAACTGTGTTAAAAGAAAGAACGCATGGGTGAGCTCAGAAACACCAACCTGGAAGACCACAAAACACAACAACACAAACTGTGGTGGATGACCTAAGAATTCTTTCCCTGGTAAAGGAAAACCCTGGTGAAGAATACAGAGGGTTCAACACAAAATGTAAACCATTGGTGAGCCTCAAAAACAGGAAGGTCAGATTAGAGTTTGCCAAACAACATCTAAAAAAGACTTTACAGTTCTAGAACAACATCCTATGGACAGATGAGACAAAGATCAACCTGTACCAGAGGGATGGGAAGAGAAGAGTATGGAGAAGGAAAGGAACCAATCATGATCCAAAACACACTACCTCATCCGTGAAACATGGTGGTGGTAGTGTCATGACATGCGCATGTATGGCTGCCAATGGCTTCCCTTGTTTTTATTGATGATGTAACCCGCTGACAAAAGCAACAGGATGAATTCTGAAGTGTTTCGGGCAATATTATCTGCTCATATTCAGCCGACTGCTTCAAAACTCATTGGACGGCCCAAAACAGTGACCCAAAGCATACTGTGAAAGCAATCTAAGAGTTTTTTAAGGCAAAAAGTGGAATGTTATGCAATGGCTGAGTCAATCACCTGACCTGAATCTGACTGAATGCACCAAGAATTGTGTCGATGTCCCAATATTTATGGACCTGACTGTACATATTCATCTAGTTTACATATAGTGTATATACATACACTCAACAAAAATATAAACGCAACACCTTTGTTTCTGCTCCGATTTTTCATGAGATGGACTTAAAGA
>JBBPDC010013764.1:0-13269 GCA_037974485.1 Hemigrammopetersius urotaenia | reverse complement strand
AACGGAGACTGTGATCCAGACCTTCTCCTCCAGCATCAGTGTCTGACCTCATAAATGCTACAGAATGAATGGAGACAGATTCACACAAAAATCTTGTGGAAAGTCTTCCAAGAAGAGTGGAAGCTGTAATGGCTGCAAAGCGTGGGACCAACTCCATATTAAAATCTCTTTAAATGTCTTTAAAGTCCCTGTTGGTACTATGGTTCCAAAACTTTTGCCTATATAGTGTATTTACAGTGGTCCACACCAAATGATTATGAAGAATTGGACTTTAGCATATAAAATATAATAGGAAGGGCCGTGCATCAGTGATGGGTTGGTTAAAATCGAACCGACGCAACATTAAATACTGTTTATATTTTCATGTAACATGATGGATAGAACAAAGCTAAAATAAAAGGTGGGCTTTTCTGGCACTGGGACGAACATTAAAGAATTGGAGTGTGTCTGTCTCTGCCAAATGGACCAATCAAATGCCACGCTCATGAATTATTTGGTGCACTTACAGTAGAGAATGAGACTTGTGTCAGTACTACTCAGAAATACATCACGGTATGGAAAGTAAATTCAAGGAAAATGCCACTTGCGCGTAAAGTAACCATGACCACGCACTCGATGTCCTGATTTTGTTTTCTTGTCCTGATTTTGTTTTCTTGTCCAGGAGCGCTGTGTAGACAACTGTGCTGGTAAATTAATTCGCTCCAACCATCGACTCATGGGGACATATGTGCAGCTGATGCCAGCAATGGTGCAGCGCCGAATGGAGGAAATGGAGAGCAAGGCTGCAGAGGCAGCAGCGGCGGCAGCGGCGGCGGCAGCAAGCCCAGGGGAGCCAGTGGCTGGAAGTTTAGGGACACCAGAAACCACAGCAGTGGTGTCTTCAGCTACAGCGCCACCCTCACTCACTGCAGAAGTGCCTGCTGGATCAGTATTGTTTCCATCATCAACCGCTGAGTCTACACTAAGTGATCTGTCACCAGTCCCAGCACCAGCTACCAGCGGCACAGCAGCAGTTCTGCCTGAGCCAGTAATTCCATCTGTAGCATCACAAACTACAAATGTGTCATTAACCACAGAACATCCACACAGTGGGACGGCTGTGCTTCCGACAGCTACGTCATCAACTCCGAGATCTTCAGAAGTGGCTCTCTCACCTGTAAACACCAGCCTACCAGCACAAGGTTCCATCTCAAGTGCAGCTGCGGCCATCCCAGTAGAAAATTTAGCTCTAAAGGTCAGCATAGACGACAGCAGCAGAGCTTCAGCATCCCTAGGACTTCAGTCTACTACGGGGACAAAGCAAGACAAGACATCTTGATGTCAGTTACATGCTGCTAGATTCATTGTTCAAAGCTGTGCTCTGAAAGATAAGGATTGATAACCTGGTAATGAAGGCCTCATCCTTATCATGTACTAATGACATCTCGATGAAGATTAATACAAAATGAATATTCTTTTGTATCAAGTGCAGGTCAATAGCAGAATAAAAAACACCGGCAATGGTTTAAACTCCCTAATCTGTTATTGCGACAGCATATGGGACTGAAAATACGAGCCAAAAGAAAAAGTCATTCCTGTTATCTGTTACAAAATGACAGTTTCACAAATGACTGATTAGGAACCGGCTGACGCAGAGTGTGCTTTTTGATATTATGAAACAGAAGATAAGAGCATTTTCACTCTTGTATGTGGCATTGCATAAAAAGATGAACTGAAATAAAGCATGTTGAACTAAAAACCAAAGTCGCATCTTTGTGATGTTTTAACCTCGTACTACAACAATGATTTAGTCTCAGCCAGCAGATTACAATGCACTTGTGTGTTTGAGCTGCGTACACTAAGCCTTGTTGTTTTAGCCTTTACCCAACAATGTTTCCCTTGTTAAAGGCACGATTGTTTATACTTAATTCTTTTTCATTGAATCATCATTTCTAACCTCAGTGAATATAAATGGAATTACTGTTAGACCGGAAGTTTATAGAAACAGAGAGGGTCTGGGTGGGTGAATTCCTTGATTGGAAAATCAGTACTATACTCCAATTAAAGTACTGTTGTGAAAAAATAATAGTAAAATAAGTAATAGTAAAAGTAGTAAAAAAAATGGTTTAATTTGAATACAGTGAGGAACTGGAGTAATCGAGTAACTCGAGTAAATGTAACCGGTTAGAGTCCCCTTCCTCTGACAGGAATGAACATACTGTTGACAGGCAGGCGGTGTTCAAGTACTAAATATTCGTTTTGTAAAATCCATGACCAGAGGGCAGAGTATTTGAGGGTTTTGAATGTTTTAAGCTTGTTCCCAACAGAGGGCGATGGAGTTTTATTTCTGAAGGGAACTCTTTCCTCCACGGAGAGGTGGACCCAGAACCTCAGACTAGGGTGTGGACATTAGTGTCCGTCAGACTGTCCTTACCATCCTAGCTCCTTCTCTCCAGCCAAAGCTCCCACTCCAACAGGTAATGGCCTTGCTTTTTTAAAAATAAATATGACCAAGGACAAGCTTTAACTGACACGTTTGACCAGTGGCGAGTTCCCTGCGCCCAGCTAAGTCCGTAGCTAACAAGTTAGCATCGTAGGCTATCCAGCTAATAGAGTGAAAACAGAGCCAGGTGTTTATTCTTTCAGGAAAAACTCACTTTAAAACGCACTGTTTGATTAAAAACTGAACGTTAAGGACGCGTATTTGTTCAGATACGATATCCTTTTGTCAACAGGGGGTGCAAAACAGCAGCGAGTGAGACAGACTAGGTCCTGTTTTTGACCACTAGCAGCTCCTGAAAACGGCCCCAGTCCTCTGTGTGTGTGTAGTCTCTGTGTCTCTGTCTATCTGTGTGTAGTGTGTATATATGTGTTTGTGTGTGCATGTTAGTATCTGTTTAGATGTTCGCGTGTGTGTGTGTGTGTGTGTGTGTATATGTGTGTATATATATATATATGAGGGTGTATATGTGTGTCTTTGTCTATGTATGTGTTTGACCACTAGCTCCTCTAAAGTCACCCCAGTCCTGAGTGAACATATCCCTGACTGTCTGGACACTCCTGGGTTGTCTTCTGCACTTTATGTTCCACGTTTAAACTCCATGTTTAGAGACCAGTTTCTGAAGTGTCACTCTCATCTGATTTTACTTTGTTTGAGTGGACTGTTGTTCTTGTGGTTAGATTTGATCTTTATGGAGAAGTGTGTGTATAAATTACAGTTTCAGTTGTTGATTTGTTTGTAAGGTACAATCACTGTCAAGAGTGATACCAGGAAAAGTGTGTGTTTTAATTTCCCAAGACAGGACAAAGTTATGGACCGTTTTTAAGGAGTGGAAATGCGTGGGTGGGAGAGGCTTGCAATAAATACTGTGGGAGTTTGGGTTCATTTGAAAGGAAGCTTCTGGGAAAAAAAAGGTCTCTGTTTAAGACATCATTCTCCCCCCCCCCATCCCCCGTCAAAAACAACACAATTGGATGCAGTCCTCTTTGGTAGAAAGTGGAAAATTAGAATTTTTTGTATAAAAAACAACCCCAAAATACAATAGATGGATAAAAATGTGCGAATATAGCGCTGCACTGGAGGTAAAGATCTCATAATATGAAGATATGTTGGTTATACTGCAGCTGTGATCAGGCCATTCAGCACAGGTTCCTTCGATGGCACAGATTTTAGCACTCGTAACTGTGCAACTTCGTATGTAAATTGTAAGTCACATCATTGCAATGTCCTGTGATTCCTATTACTGCAGACTTCCCCGACAGCTGACGAGTGACCGCCCCCTCTCAGAGTCCACCTGCCCTGTGACTGAATGTTCCACTGCCCTTTACCTGCGGCTTCCAGGTACTTCTGCATCAAACCCCTCTCTCAGGGCGCTCCTGGTAGGGGACGAAGGATTCCACCAGTACGAGGAGTGAGGGGGCGCTGCAATGGATGATATCTTCACCCAGTGCCGAGAGGGCAACGCAGTCGCTGTTCGCCTTTGGCTGGACAACACGGAGAATGACCTCAACCAGGGGTAGGTGGACGTCCCACCACACCTAACTTCAGCAAACCAATAATCCTTGCCGACGAAATATCATTCCACTACGTCACATTCATTTGACTGACGCTTCTGTCCTAAGTGACTTACAGTGTGAGCCTCCAGACGGTGGGAGCTTGCTTATTTCTGTTCTGAGCCTGGACCTTCAGCTGCGACTTTGTCATAACAAGTACTGTCTGGTTCTTCTCTTCACGCCGTTATCTTTTGTCTTAATCTGTACACACTGCAGTGCAATGCCTTCTCTAGAGGGGGCCCGTGTGTGTAGGCCTTTTTTGTTCTGTTTGGTTTTTATCAGATTTTACGGCTTGTTTTTTGACTCAACAGATTAAAGCACTATCCTGACAGGACTGCCTTTAAAAGGGGAGGGGAGGGGCATAATGTATTCATCACCGTCTCTCTGTGCTTTTAGTCCCTTCAGAATCCACCGTGACGGTCACTTTTTGTGGAACGTCCCTCATTAGTAAAGATTGCCTGCTTTTCATGTGCGACAGAAAGAACCCCAGAAGAAATCAGTCCCATATTAGTAAACATCCCATCGCGTCCTGTAGAGGGGTGGGCACTTAAGCAATTAATTTTATTCTCTTCGGGCGCTTATTAAGTATTTTTCTACTTTGCACCATCACCACAGCATAAAACAAATCTTTTTCTCACTCGTTCTGAATTCCTAAGCTAATGGAAACGCATTGCAGTCACTTAAGACAGCTAGTCAGGCGGTTACAGTAAGTGAAATTACAATTAGATTATATGTTGGGAGCAGATTGGTGGGATTGAAGTGTGTTTATTAAGCAGCTATTGCCATTTTTGTGGCAGAATTATGTCCTTGTGTAAAACCATGATCTGGTTCATTCCTGTACTCTATAGCTTTAAATTTGTACGGTGTGTAACATTTAATTTATTCGATATATATACACCTCTGAGGTGGGCTAAGCCTGGTATGGGGTGAATCCTCGTCATTCTTTTTGTGTGACCTGAACCCGAGTTCTGTTTCCAATAGTCGATATAATTCTAACCCTCTTGCTCCCGGAGCGAACGTTTTCTTTCCAGATATACAGGAATTCCTGGCGAGCGTAAGGTTGCCAGTTCCTCACGTTGGAAAACATTCATAGCATTTAAAAGAACACACCTCAGTTACTGACCACTGAGAGATCGTTGCTGGTCGTCACTGTGGTCCGGTGGCTGTTTTCAGAAGGTGAAATCGTGGAAATGGCTCTGCGGGTGATGGAGAAGAGAATTGAAAATATATCCCTATATGGTTCAGAGAGTACACAGCCTTGATCCATGACTCTCTCTTGAAATACCTCCCCCCCCTGCCAAACTCTCGCTCATGGCAGTCTTGGCCTCGGGTCTTTTCTGCGTTCTGGTAATGCGTTCCAGACAGCTGGTGCTGCAGAGCAACCGTGGCTGCTTTCGAACAGGTAGTCGCATCGTTTATCACTCATAAGCCCATTAAGGGTGTTCACGTTTATGCACAGTTCTCTGCACTGACAGTTTGTCACATTTTGTGGCCATTTGGCCAAATAATCTTATGACTAATGGATCTCTCCCTTCAGCATCGCTAGTCTAAGCGACACTTTGACTGCTTCAGAGTCCGAGTTGGTTTCAATTGTTTTGATTCTGATCTGAACCCGTTCCTCTGCTTTTAATTAGGCCTCTTTACTGCAGGAAAGAAGTGTGTGGTTAACACTCCCAACGGGGAGGGTTAACATGCCAGAGCGCATTCGCTGTCAGATCTGCGGATCACAGGCAGCGGCACGCTCGCGGCAGGCAGCGCTGACTACTCCTTAGGGTAAGGGCGCAGTCACGTGGGGAGTTTAGAGAGTCGTCATGTCCGATGTAGATCTTATCGAGGCATTTCCTGCACACTTCAAACAGAGAGCGAGCGGCCCAGCAGACTAGAGGCAGACTAATAAGGGTTTTGAAATGGAGAATCCCACAGACAGCTCAGATGCAGCCCAGACCTGCTCCGTTACTGGGAATCCAGCCATGTGTGTTTTACAGTGTGACTAACGTGGAGGGATGTGTCGTGTTACGCGTTACTTCTCACTCTATACTGAGTCAGTGCAGGAGGGGGAGGAGCGGCCGGACTGCGCAGGAATGGCAGGGACAAATAGTTTCCATACTATGATCTCACTAAGCAGAGCGTGCTCACTCCAGCCCTGCCAGTTTTTCAGTCAGTTCTCCTTCTCTGTCTCTCGCGCTCTCTCTCTGTCTCGCTTGCGCTCTCGCTCTCTGTCTCTCTCTGTCTCTGTCTCTCTCGCTCTCTGTCTCTGTCTCTGTCTCTCTCTCGCTCGCGCTCTCTCTCTGTCTCTCTGTCTCTCTCGCTCTCTGTCTCTGTCTCTCTCTGTCTCTGTCTCTGTCTCTCTCTCTCTCTCTCGCTCGCGCTCTCTCTGTCTGTCTCTGTCTCTCTCGCTCGCGCTCTCTCTGTCTCTGTCTCTCTCTGTCTCTGTCTCTCTCTCTCGCTCGCGCTCTCTCTGTCTCTCTGTCTCTCTGTCTCTGTCTCTCTCTCTCTCTCTCTCTCGCTCGCGCTCTCTCTCTCTGTCTCTGTCTCTCTCTGTCTCTGTCTCTCTCTCACTATGTTCTCACTACTCGGAGAATGCTAATTTGAGCTCGGCCAGTTTTTCTCTAATTTCTTTTTCTCTTTTTCTCTTTTTCATTCATTTTCTCCCTCTCTCTGATCTCACTAATCAGAGCATATCATCTATTTTTTTGTCATTCTCTTTCTTTCTTTCTCTCTCTCTCCCTTTTTTTCTTTCTTTCTCTCTTTTTTTTTTTATTTTTTCCTTTCCTGTCATTATACCATTCTCTCTCTCTCTCTCTCTCTCTCTCGCTCTCTCTCGCGCTCTCTCGCGCTCTCTCTCGCTCTCTCTCGCTCTCTCTCTTTCTTTCTTTCTTTCTTTCTTTCTTTCTTTCTTTTTCTTTCTTCCTTGTCCCTCTCCAGTGTTTTTCTTTTTCCCAGCATTGAAAGCTGCTGCCAAGGGTTTTGGTTGCTCTTCACTTGCTCCAGTGTAATGATACCTTTAATTATACACTTTTGTGCCTCTTCACAGAGTGTGTTCTCGTCCAGCTCGTAATGTGCAGTTCTCCTTCTATAGCTGGTTGGGATTTAGCAAGCATCTAGATGTCATGACCCCAAGTTGTTGTGGGAGGGAACAGGAAATGGCAAACACACTGTCGCCTTATTTATGGCCATGGCGGCTATGAGAATTCACTCGGGGAAGTAAATATCTATAGGCTGGTCTTTTCTGTGGTAATAGGGTTCTCAGTTGTTTAGAACTCTTCTGCTGGTCTGATACTCGAATTAAAGCTAAGGTACTGAAGTTAACAATCCTAGTTCTCTCATAATTGGGTGTAGAGCCCGACCGATAAAGGGTTTTGAAGGCCGATACCGATACAAATATTTATTGGTTTTATAATCCGATATTCCGATATATCGGCCTATATATATATATATATATATATATATATATGTGTGTGTGTGTGTATGTATATATATATATATATATAGCAAATCATTCTAGAGAACCCAGCTAAAGTTCCTTCCCCATTT
Source organism: Hemigrammopetersius urotaenia (assembly GCA_037974485.1). Lineage (NCBI taxonomy): Eukaryota > Metazoa > Chordata > Actinopteri > Characiformes > Alestidae > Hemigrammopetersius > Hemigrammopetersius urotaenia. The sequence continues at coordinate 5,703 of JBBPDC010013764.1, read as the reverse complement.
GCTACTCAAACTTATCTAAATGACTAGTTGCCTAGAAAGAAGTTTCAAGACAATACCTGCCAATTCATGAGGGCGTTCTTGAGGATCCTACAAGGTTAATATTCTTCTCTTTGTAAAAGCTAAACGGGTTTCTGGGTTATTTGATTCTGAAAATAACAAGCATGTTGGCAAACTAGCAAGCAATACGTAACTTTATTAGGTTAAATCCCTTGAAGCCCAAGGTTACTTTGATTCCTTGCTGGCAGGCTTAACTAAAGCAGGTTTCCAGCCAGCAAGCAAGCTGCTCTTCCCATTTTGACACTGTAGACTGGTTGAGAATCTGTGTTGGCCAAAGTAGATGGGTACTACTAGCTAATAGTGTAATAATAAGCAATGCAAATTACACTACAGTGTAGTTTCTTCAAGATTAAACATTTCTGGCTTGTAGGTGGACATAACTGTGTTATAAAGTAAAGTTAAATGGGCCCTTGTAGTCATGCATGAACACAACACACCACAGCACACAGTGTGAACAGTCTGCATTTAACCCATTCACTAAGTGAAACAATAGGCTGCAACCAACAGGGCCCCTGGGAAGCAGTGAGTGGGGTTTATCAAAGTTACCTCAGTGACGCTACTAGGAGTCCTTGGATTCAAACCTATGGCCTTCTGATCACGGGGCAATCCCCTAACCACTGAGCTATCAGCTGCTCCATAACTATGCAACTACAGCATACAGCTGTGGATCAGCATGTATCCTTAAACAACTTAATCAACACCCACATAGAACAGATTGTCATTGTATATATTATTGACGTGGAGACAATAGTGCAAATCTTTTTTTACTCAACTAATTTTCATCTAAATTGCATGCAACCAATCTTTTAGTGCCACATCCTTTTCAGCTGTCACTTCCTGTACCCCAGAACCAAGTTGTGTACTTCAAAAAGGGATGTAACTGTAAAAATATCTTTCGTTTATGACTGAAACATTCTGTCTGTGCAGGTTGCCGAGTGATGGTTTGGTAATGCTGCTTCTGCTGGTGTACTCCCCAATTGGCCTTTGTTTGATGTTACTACGAATATTTATTGGTGTCCATGTATTTCTAGTGAGCTGTGCACTTCCAGACAGTTTTATTAGAAGGTATGTACAGAAGCATAAGCAATTTTTAATAATTACAATTAAAAATACTGTGATGGGATACATTTAATAGTCTGAGCTCTATTGTAGTTCCAGCCACTACACTCGTTTGTTCATGTTTAAGGGCTGGATTTCAGCAAGTATTGTACAGATAATATTTATAGGGATTATAGTGTGTAAAATATACAAACATGAAACTGATCTTACATGAGAACTCTGGTCATACGGGAAAACATGGGGTTGATTGGAACTGTTTTTGACTGAACACCACATTTGTTGAACTTTTGAAATAAGATTTTGCTTATGACTATGTGACTATAATGGCTCATGTCTTTCTTTCTATTTCAGATTCATAGTGCGAGTTATGTGCTCTGTATTAGGTCTGCATGTAAGACAGAACAGCCTTCGCTTAAGGGACAAAAACGTCAAGTTGTACGTCTGCAATCATGTCACTCAGTTCGACCACAACATAATTAACCTCCTTACCTCCTGCCACACTGTGAGTTTGTTTGTGTGTGTGTGTGTGTGTGTGTGTGTGTGCATGTGCATGCGTGTGTACTTGTGTTGGGGTGTGCATGCCTGGATGCTCTTGTATGTCTACACTGATGTTTTGTTAATAATATAATGGGACCTTTCTTTTCATGTTCGTGTCTTTTGCCTTGCTGTGAACACAGCATTGGTATACTCAGTTGTTGCCATCACAGTGAGGCCTATTAGTAGCTTTGCAGCTGTGGTGACATCATTTTAGGACAGTGTCCAATTATTCACATTTTCTTCAGGGAATTGATGTGACTGATATGAAGAAGATAACAATCTTCCTGTAAATTGTTCTAAATCATTTTTTTTCACTAAACTGATAAATGTAAAATTGAGTTTTCATGGAACATAGCATATTCTGTGATCATTTAAGTAAAAGCATGAAGAAAGAAAAGTTCTGAGATGTATGAGACAAATACTTAAATTACTTGTTTGTGCACAAAAAAGTTGTCAATGTATTATTGCAACACTTAATGTCATTATGTGCACATATTTCATGTTTTACTACTGATTACCATTTCCATTTACTTAAAGTGAAAATGGTTTCAGGGACAAAACAGTTATAGAAATTCCTGATTAGTTACAAATTACCCAGATTTTTTTTGTCTGGACTATTTGTTACATTTATAATTGTTGGAGCCAGAAAGGACTTTCATGCCAAGTCTTTATCATCAAGACCACCATGACATTTTTTTGATGCCTCTCTCTTTTTTAAAATTTCTCATCCTTGTTTTTCAGCCATTGTTGGAGGGGCCTTCAGGGTTTGTGTGTTGGGCACGGGGCTTTATGGAGTTGGGTGCTGTGGTAGGGAGCAGGACAGAGCTCGCAGAGACCCTGCGTGGGTACTGCTCAGCTCCAGGAGCACTGCCTTTACTGCTCTTCCCAGAGGAGGACACCACAAATGGCCGTGCTGGCCTCCTCAAGTTCAGGTGAATGTGAATGACTGTGACTATTCATCATAAGAATCTTGGTTAGAACTCCGTATTAAATGTATACTCAGTATGTTGGTGAGCAGGCAAACTCAAACAAATGAAATATATAAGCAAAAAAAAATAGGCACCTGAGAAAATTATGCTGAAAAGCTGTTTACTACTGGGCAGTGGTGTTAAGTTGGTGTTAAAACACTTACATTACAACAAATACAAACAACATTAATACAGTAAATGGTGGTTTTATACGTGGCAAAATGTTCGCTTAACCATTTCCAGACCTCTTTCATCATGGAAACCCAGTTTTACTTACAGCTCCATCAAATCCCTGGTTTGGCTCTTTTTACATCAGTAGTTTAAATTAGGTGTTGTTTATGGAATTTTATTCATTCACCCAGTGACTGCAGGCACTGAGCAGAATCCTGGATCCAAACCTGTGTTCTTCTAACCAGCTCACAGAATATTGACTACTTTTTAGAAAAAACGAAATCTTTTATTTATATACATATTTGGACAAAAGTAATGGTCCGCCTGACCCCTGTGAAAACCAGGCACCGAGGCGTACACAGAGCACAAAAACGCAGTGAGCTTTCAAAATAGAAGGAAAAAAAACGCGCTGAAATAATTGGCGGCATTAAGTAACTGGTGCGTTAACGCATTCATTTGCCCAGCCCTAATATATATAGTAAGATAATCAGACGCACCTGAACGGAATGAGCCTCCACTGCTCAGCGCCACGCCCAAACGTAAACAACCCAGAACGGGGCCAGACTTCACAGTCATCTGTGATATATCAAGGAAAACGACAGCGCATACCAAAGAAAACACGTGTGCATACAGTGCAGTCTCTCTGTATTCTAGCACTGCGGGAGTTCACTGTAAACTGTACAGTACAAATATGGGTTTATCTTTACATTTTCTTTAATGATAATTTATAAAGTTTAAAATGAAATTCAAGTGTTTTGGGAGCATATTTGGGGGCATGTTTAGGGTTTACACTGCACAAATAATTAACTGTTTGGATTTGGGGAAAATTTATAAAAATGGAATAATGATCTGGTTATTTACATGTTACTATGCATTGGTGGTTCTATAAGGCGTTCTAATGCAGGGTGTCTATAAATGGCATCAATCTGGTCTAAGACTATTTTATTACAGTATTTAAGTAAATGATCATGATAATTATCATGAATTATCATGATATATCATATGGTCATATCATACACCCCTACTCTGTATAATGTGTATTTAATAGCAATAATTAAGGTGTAAGCAAAGACACCCGTTTTTAGGACAGATCCTGTATTGGCCAGGTTTTGAAGATAATTTATTGTGTAAACGTCATCAAGGAAAAGCCCATTGTGATTCATTAGAGTATGGCTTGGTCTGAACATGCTTAGATAAGGTCCTTGGTGTGAGAGCTCAGGTGATTAGATGCCGAGCTGTCCTAGGATGGCTGCCAGGTCCTAGCTAAGCTGTCCTAAAGCTGCCCACGTCTGCCCCGCCACCAGTTAATCATTCTGAAGCTTTAGCTGGTGACTAAAGCAAGTTTGTTCATTGCAAACTCTTCAAGCATGTTTTTGTAACAGTTTTATTCAGCTTTTTTGTAACAGAGTCTGGAACTAGAATAAATGATTATTTAGGAAAATCACAAAATTTTTAGTGGAGTGATAAATGTTTGGAATGTATGCATATTTAATAAGCTCTCTCTCTTTCTCTCTCTCTCTCTCTCTCTCTCTCTCTCTCTCTCTCTCTCTTTCTCTCCCTCCCTCCCCAAACCCTAGCTCCTGGCCTTTCTGTGTGGTAGACTCTGTCCAGCCTGTGGCCTTGACAGTGAAGAGGCCTCTCTTAGCTGTGGTAATTATGGATATCAGCAGCAGCAGCTAACTGTTCAAAATGATATTTAGTGTTATTTAAAAGAGCAGCAAATATCATTTATTACAAGGAGAATCATGCCAGAATCATTTTGGTCAATTTTTTAGTCTTTATGGAAAACTGTAAAAGTGTAGCTTGTCTTACCATCTTACAGAAGGCTTTGTGCTACAAGACTCAAGACAAGTCTATGAGGTTCCCAGAAAGTTACCCTTTCAAACCCTTTGCTCCACACAGCATCCACACAGAGGGCCCTTTCTCTAAGCGCCTGCCTCATTAGAAGGTTATTTATAGGAGCTTGCAGAGACCCTTAATAAATGACACACAATGTAGTGATGTAGTGAAGGTCATCAGTTCAGATGATGAACCTTTTGCCCTCCGCTGCTATTCTGTTTGGATTTTATATATATATTTATATATACAGTAACCCCCCATGTTTTATGCGGCTCAGAAGTTGCTGTTTCAGTCACACGTGGATAAATCTCATAGTTTTAGACGGAAGTCCCCACAATAACGCGGAACTTCAGATATCATCCGGCTTTTTTTTTTTTGCCTTTTTGTGGCAATATACCTTCTCTGAATGTTTTCACACAAGGGGACTTGGGGCAGGCTGTACGCGACCTGGAAGCACCTTTTTTGAATTCCACACCAGGGTTGAGCCCTGACTCCAAATGCAATTTCTCCATGGTGCAGGCACTCAGACCCTTCAAATTCCACAGTTCAGTAGATCGCCAGGCAACCTTTCCAACGAGCCCTCATTTGTATTTTCAGCCCGAGTAAATCAGGGGTTATTCCCAGAAAACCATTCACCTGTCCCAATACTTTTGTCCAGCAACCTTCCGAGTTGCATATCTCGGCAGGGAATTTAAATAGAAAGAGGCGAATATGGGTTTTCCATAACATTTTCTTTAAGGGTAATGTATTAAACAGATTTTGAAATGAAATTAAAGTATTCTGGGTGAATATTGGGGGTGGGGGGGTTATTTTGGGTTTACACTATAAAAATAGGCTTTTCTTTTTCTTTTTTTTAACCAAAACACAACCGATGCTCTTGGAACGTAACCCCCATACATATGTACATGCATATATATGTATGCTTGCTACTCGTTAACAAGCAGCGCCGTGTAGCTTCGCCTGGGTCCAAATGCCCGCCTACAGCAGCTTCAACAGCCAGTAGATCATTTTAATTCAATAATGATAGCTAGACTTATTATTTTTCATTTCAATTCATAGTCTTGTTTCTATT
>JBBPDC010013746.1:0-13269 GCA_037974485.1 Hemigrammopetersius urotaenia | reverse complement strand
TATATATACACACACACACACACACACGTACAAAATGTGCTGGCCTGACCGTGTGCATGCGTGTAGATCTTTATATAATATTCAAATCAAAGCCCCTCATGAGAGACTGACGCGGTGCATCATCAGTTCCTGTGCGCGCACGCACACACACACACACACTCACACAGGCTGGAGTGTGTACTCCTCACCTTCTCCTCGGTGCAGAGGAAATATTGGGTGGTTATATAAACCACACACTGACTGCAGGAGGGCGTCGCTCTGAAGGCACTACAGATTCATCTGTTTCAGAGTCAAAAACACATTACACTCAATTACAGGAACATTCAGTAAAACTGCCCTTGAATTCCTGGCTCAAACACAAACCTCAGGAAGGTTAAACACACAAACAGTCTGAAAAGAGCGCAGGGGGCTGTTTTTCATCATCAGCTGTGTGAAGGACCCAAAACCTCTCGCCGCATCACTGAGGACTTCAGAGCACATTGAAGTGACACTTCAGTCACTTTTCACCTTCTTACCCTCTGCACAGTAAGGTTCTCCGACTCATGGTAGAGACAGAACCCTTTTGGGAGCTAAATAAAGAACCATTTACATCCATAGAGGATCATTTCAGAAGAACCATTTACTGCAGAACCTTAGAAAAACCCATTTATAAAGGTCTGCTCCAGATGTGGTTGGTCAGTCAAGATGAGCTCAGTGTTTAAGTTTCTTAAGTTAATTCAGGTCATTTGAGCATATGCCCCACCTTTTAGCATTACACCCACCAATCAACATTAAAGTCCCCCAATTAGCATTATAACCCACCAATAATTTTGACTTTGTCACATTCGCTTCCCCATTTAGGGTGAATAGTTTAATCATTTAAGGTGGAACTTGTGCAGCGCTTAAATTCCGGTGCCTAAGGGGTTCCGCCTTCAATGGTGCATCAAATGCAACAAAAGGTGAAAAACTTCTGCATCACTTAAGCTGGAATCCCCAGGAGTCGGAATGTAACCATTTCATGTGGAACTCCTCGGATATCAGGATGTAACTGCTGTAACATTTAAGATGGACAGGTGTGCTTGAATGAGAACCTGGTATGTGAATAATATTTGAATAAGGTGTTCAGTGTCTCACTTTTGTAGTTTCGAACCCTGTTAACTCTATACACATGCACCAGGCTGTCACTCCTTGTTTTTCTTTCAGACACCAAAAGTGTCTGACCAGATGGACCAATAACGAAGTGTGGCAGCAGAGAGAAGCTTCACACGCGGGACGTTTTATAATGGGCTGTTTATTAAACACACTTCATCGCTCAGCTGTAGGAAAACACGCCCGTGGCAACACGTCTGAAAACATGGGAGTAGGAATATCGTCATAAAACCCAAACGCTGCTGCAAAATATCACACAACGCTAGAAAACGCCACTGATCACAACACTGTGTGCCCAAACGCTTCACGTTTTTTTTTTCATCTTTACAAAAGGAATGTACCAACAGCACAGAATGTGAAGCATCACTGAAGCCCCGTGAGAAACAAGATGAGGTTAAAGCTCACATCAACATCGGCTGTAAACTTCAGATCAGACATCCCACCAGACGCAGAGAATCATCTCATCTCACAACATTCAGAGAATTCACACAGAATATTTCTATACACTTAAGTCAACATGTGGCTGTGCTCTTTTAGAATGACTGGGTGGCGCTAAACTGCTTTAGAATAACTTGGTGGGACTAAACTAGAGATGGAAGGTGCAAGGGTGAATGGGCGGGGCTGTGCTCTTTTAGAATGAATGTGAAGGGTTAATAGGCGGTGCCAAACTGCTTTAGGATGAATTGGTACAGCAATTGTTGTTTAGAATTAATGGGTGGAGCTAACCTGGTGGAGACAGAATGGCCATGGCTTAAATACAGCTTTAGAGAATGGGTGGGGCTGTATTCCTTTAGAACATATGGGCGGCGCTAACCTGCTTTTTAGGATGACTGGGTGTGGCTGTGCTCCTTTAGTATGAATGGGTGGAGCTAAACTGCTGTAGAACAAATGAGTGGAGCTAAACTGCTGTAGGATGAGTAGGTGGAGCTAAACTGCTGTAGGATGAGTAGGTGGAGCTAAACTACTGTAGGTTGAGTAGGTGGGGCTAAACGGTAGTAGGAAGAATGGGCGTGGCTAAACTGCTTTCATGTGAATGGGTGAGCCAAAACTGTTAAAGGCCGAATGGGTTGGGCTAAGCTCCTTTAGAATGAATGGGAGGGACTAAAATGCTGTTGTCCTTTGGTTTATGCTATATATTGTGCCAATATTGTGCCAAGAAATGAAATGCACTTATGAATCATAATGCACTTATGAATCATCACATTTTAATTGTAAACCAAAACATGACAATTTAAGCAAATATTCTGTATGTATTCTTTGACAAACTGGGATAAAAAGATCTGGATCTGGTTTGCTGCCCTGGTTGTGGTTCTGCAGTGCTTTTATGCTGTACAGGAACACAAAGCAGTGGGTTAGTCCCGTTCTGGTGGAACGAGTCGAACAGTAAAGAGGAGCAGGCTCTGCAACGACAAAAAAACAGTCTGCCTGTAGTGCGGAAGTTCGCTTTTACACGATCGCTGGTAGTGCATGTCTTCACTCGCCATTATCTTGTACGTCCTGTAAACACGTCAGAAACACAGTCGCCCCAGGTTACGACCGTTTACTCCTCCCAGCCTGAAGCAAAAAAGATACTCATGTGCTTTCCATACAGTTGCGCCTGGCTTTCCCACCAGAGGCCAAAAAGTGCATCGTCATGGTGACTGGAACGCATGATGCTTCTACCCTGAAAACAGTACAGCTAGACTGCAGGAGGAAGAAGAAAAAAACAGAGTAAGTGTAATTGTGTTCACACCAACTGTTTTTAGAATGGATCAAGTTTGTAAACATCCATAATGTACATCGTTTTGAGAAGCGTCTCTGAGGAGAAGACGAACCTGGCATGGTCCGTCCATTTATGTACAGAAAAAAAATTTGCAACTTTTATGATACGCCCTTTCACAGCCTCAGTCCTTGTCAATCATCAAGAGCAGTATACACTGGTACCCATCCCTCCCATCCTCTCACACACTCTTTTTTACTTTCACTCTTCTCCCTCTCTCAATCTCTCTTTGTTGTCCCTCTCTATCTCTCTCACTCACTATTTTCTCTTTCTCTCTTTTCATTCTCTCTAATGATCTCTTCTCCCCCTCTCTTTTCTCTCTCTTTTTCACTCTCTCTCTCAGCGTCCTGGAGTGAAGATGTAATCCAGCGCCTGCCGCTCAGCTGCTGCTACGTTTGGATGCCAAAGATCCACCATGAAGACCACTCTAGGACCATCTTCAGAAGAGCCTGAGGACACAAACATACACACACATGCACAGAAAGGTTTTGGTGAGCTGTTTAAAATACAGAGGATTTTTTGCTGTAAAACATGCAACCACAACTGTTTCCCAATTCTACATTAATAATACTAGAACACTATTATAATGAACAGGGTCCCCTAATCCCTATTTCCTACATTTAAGTGCAACATAGAACACCATTAAAGTAACAGATATGGTGGAGCAATATATAGAAATCTGTAGAACACTACATATAGTGGAGCACTAAATAGAACACTATTAGAGTGAACAGTAATCACTATTACTACACCGAAACACTATACTGAACACTACTAAAGTGAACAGTGTCCCTAATCACTATGCCTACATTGGAATACTATACACAGCACTATTATGGCGAACAGGGTTCCCTAATCACTATTCCCTACATTGGAGCTCTATCTGAAACACTATTATAGTGAACAGGACTCCTAATCACTATTCCCTACATTGGAGCTCTATCTGAAACACTATTATAGTGAACATGACTCCTAATCACTATTCCCTACGTTGGAGCACTGTACATAGCACAGATATGGTGAAGCACTATACAGCACTCTATAGAAGACTACATAAAGTGGAGCACTATACAGAACTCTATTATAGTGAACAGAGTTCCCTAATAACTATTCACAACAACAGATCACTATGCAGAACACCACTATTATCACTATACAGAATCACCATTAGCGAACGTTGTTTGAACACTACATGTTGCGGTGCTGTGCGGAATTGTAAGCACTAGATCTTCTCCACTGTGTTTTTAGATTACTACCACCTGACACCCAGAATAGTGTACTATAAACACACAGTTTGGGACGAGGCCCTAAAACAGGCTGCGATATATTCAATAGTTCCCTAATAATGTGTGTTATTAGGGCATCAATTCACGTCACAGTGTAAACAGTGTGAACAGGGGCAAAGTTTGGGACGCAGCCCTAAATGATGTGCTCTTTACAGAATAATGCATAGTTTAGGACGCAGCCCTCTCTCTCTTTCTCTCTCACCATCATGAAAGGCCGTGTGCAGGAATGAGTCGTCGAACAGCAGGCAGCTTCCCTCAGACCAGCACTGCGGCTCCCCACCAACAACCAGCTCACAGTTCGAGGGCACCTTCAGACCTACACACACACACACATTATTCAGAGTTCTACACACACAATCCTTTTCAGTACTCCACACACACATTCTCACCTTCCCAAACTGAGCGAACACACCCAGGCACACACAGATTCAGTATAAATGTATTAGTGAGTACTTCCTCTGGCTGGTGTGATGCTGTATCTACACATACAGCCAAAGTTTAACCTCAGTTATCAAACTGATCCTTCTGCATTTTCCAAAAAGAGTTGAATTTGTGGTGACAAACAGCATGTTTCCTTCTGAGCACCAGTAAAATGCCCTCAGGTTTTCCCCTAATCCTATCATTATGAGGACATTTGGTCCCCAAAAAAAGATAAATACAAGACTACATTATATAGTTGCTCACACACTCACTGACGGTCTGGCACAAGGGCGTTCCTAGGCATGAGCATACTGGGCAGTTGTGCACCCCCTCCCCCTTGTTTGACTTTATTATCACTCACCCAGATCCTCCCCATGCCACCCCAACCTTTGCGATATAAAACTAGAGCACCAGGATAGCCACTGGTCCTTTACAATTCAGCCTTGAGTGCAAAAACCACACACATACACATCAGTCTCTGCAATACTGACACCGCAAAAAGGCTGCAATATGCTAACAAGCCTCTAACCAATCACAGTGTTTCTGACAGGGTGACCAATCACAGCTCCAGGTGAGTTACTGGGTGTTCTGACGAATTGAGGTTTTCATGCAATTCAACAAAAGTCAAATTTTATAACCATTAAAGGTGTTGTCATGAATGGGCGGGGTTAAACTGCAGTAAGATATATACTGTTTTTGCCGCTTATTTGCCACATATGAACTGCATGGATGGTGGGAATAAACATACTTTTTGAAACGAAACTTTAAGCCCTTTGTAATTCCAGAAAAGTGATTATATTTATCCTTTAACATCTTGAAAAGCAGCAATAAATCATAATACTGATATATTTTTCCATATCATCCAGCTGTAGGCCAAACGAACATGTACACACACTCTTAAGCGTTATTACACCACTTTAAATACACACTGACTGACACGCAATAGGACTGAAACCCACGTTAATCCCTCAGACTGTCGGCTTATTATTCAGTTATGAACCATAAGGCGCATTATCCAGCTCCTGAAAATACTGTGCAGAGTTAAAGGGGTTAAGGAGATTATTTTACATAAATGCTGCCTTTGAGAGGAAGCTCAGACTAACACGCATACAAAAACACACTATTTGATAAATAACAGGGAGGGACCATTCCTCACCCAGGTGGCAGCGCAGGCGGACGTTGGTTGGGCCATAGTGTTCGGAGATGGTGGCTCCAGGGCTCAGGACGGAGAAGCAGGCGTTCCCGAAAACGTTATTAGCGATGAAAGTGCGGAGCTGTCCCAGGACCCTCCATGCCCGTGGGCAGCGGCGGGCGTTCAGGGCCATGGGGGTGCCCTGATTCACCAGGTAGAAGGTCCACCACTGGCCCCGGGGCGTGCTGTTGGCCTTCCAGCCAGGAGGGAGGGAGGATCCAGTCCGGGACGGTGGCAGGCGGTAGACACTCTCGAACTCGGCCAACAGGGCAGGGAAGCTGCGTTCTAGAAGCTCTACGTCGTGCTTCTGTGCCTCTCGTGAGAAGAAGGGTGCTGAGGGCAGGTCGGGCAGGAAGAAAACCTCAGGCTTCTGGATGGAGGGGCGGTTGCAGAGCAGGTAGCGGCCCTGGTCCCGCACACCCTTGTGCACGCGGCCCATGCCGGCCCAGGTATAGCGCTTGGCGTAGTCCTGCAGGCTGTGGTAGAGTCGCTGGTTCAGACCCTCGCCGGGCCGCGAGCAGCGGAAACACTCCGGAGACTGACAGTACGCAAACCCGTTCAGCTCCTCCTCACCGGCTCCGCCCCCACCACCACTGACTCCGCCCACCTGGAGGAGATTTTGTTCAACAGTTTAGTTGTTTTTTCTCAGCTATCATACATCAGTGCAAAAGTATTGGTACCCCCATTTGTTTCACTTTGAATCACCTTATTCACAGGTGTGAAATATTATTCAGTTATTAGGTTAAACTTACACATCTTGATGTGATCACATGATGCATTATCTGTATTCTGATTGGTTGTTTGATGAACCTGGGCTGGCTGAAGGAGGTTGTGAATTAAGTGAGCTGTGCGAAGGTTCTCATGTAAGGTCAGCAGATTAGTGTGTTCTCATGATGAACGCGAGGAATGTGAGGAACGCACCTGTCGGAGTTTGGACGATGCCAGTCTTTTGGAGAGGTCAGAGGTCAGGACTCCGGCGGGCAGGGCGCTGCCCCCCCGGGACTCAGATGCGTATCCACCCCGGAGGGAGGGAACGCTGTGCTCACAGCCCACACGGTAACAGTACCAGACAAACAGGAGTGCCAGGCAGAGGGCAGTGCCCAGGGCTCCCCCCTCACACTCACGCACAGACTGCATCCCCCCCGCTACCCATTCACGCATCCGCTCCAGGGACCACTCCATCACACACGCACCCCCAACACCACTACACTCGATCAAATAAAAACAAATCCATTCATTAACTTATTATTGATATTCAGTGTCCACTATGTCTCCACTATGAATTATTCAGTATCTACTACGAATGCTTTGTGTCCAATATGATAACATATAATTTCTATAGGTTTGAGAGCAAGACATTAAACTGGGGGCTCACGAAGACTTAAAGAGATCATTTCAAAACTAATCAGATATGAACTGAGATAAATATATTTTGTTGTAAATTTGAAGTAAGTTAAACCCAATACACAGACGACAGAGAAAAACTGAACTTCCTTCGAAGTATGAAAGCAAAAAGTGTCCAGTTTTGACCAGTATTGCCAGGCTATGCAGGTCAAGTTTTAATAATATGTAATTATTGAGCTTGGCTAAGAAATCTCAGGTGTTGATTATTATGCAGATAATTCCATTTACAAGCAAAGTTTAGTTTGACTGTTAAATGATTTTTAAATGATATCTGACTATTTAAATGACTACAACTATGTAAACTCTAGCGCACTAATTAAATATAAACAGGCAAACGTGATCAGCCTCTGAAACAGTCTGGGTGCCAAAACATCAGACGTCCCTCGATTTACTGTGAAGAGACTGCAAACGTAGAATATTACTGTGATTCATTAAAACTTCCCCTTAATATGTAATATTATAAGAGGCTAAACTGTAAACATGACACAATAATGTCATTAATCATCAAAACAGGCCGAACACACACACACAGTGTCCCTGTGCCCAGGGAGCGGGGGGTGGGCAGCGTGCAGGGGGGCTCATGTCTGTCTGCACTGTCCTTCCTCCTCCTCCTGTCCATGATCTCAGGAGCGTCCCCCTCCAGCCATACACTCAGGCCTGGCTGGAACTGTGTGTGTGTGGCAGACTCCAGCCGTTGGGGATTTCAGCCTCTGTCCCGCTTTTTTGTCCAGACGAACGCAGAAAGACACAAAACACCACAGGACACCTGGGGCAGAAACAACAGACATTTCAGAGACTGACGGACAGCAGAGAGAGAGCAAAACCAATACAGTCCGCCTGCATGCACACACATACACACACACACACTCACACACACACACACACATACAGGCTTGTTTTTATACAACATAAAAGGATGAAACATAAATGTACTGACATAGGTACATATGTATTATCTATATGTATGTGTGTATGTATCTATATGTAACAATAACAATATGCTCCATATGATAGATATATAATTATTATTTTATTATATATAAATATACATGTAATAATTGTATGCCCCATAAGTATTAGTTATAGTAGGTATCTGTAATAAAAGAAGAAATTCATAATAATTTCACATATGTATTATATATTATATATATATCAAAAAGTAATAAGTAATAAGTAATAAGAATATATCCAAAAAGCACAATATCTATGGAAGTATGTGTATGTAATGAATAACATGTCCCTCATGTAATATAAAATATATAAAATATGAAATATGTACTGAAAATGTATGAAAACAAACACAGACACCCACACATACACACACCTGCCTCCCTCTAACGGCTCGGTTCGTCCTGCGTGATCATTTCTATATGCCACCCACACACACACACACACACACACACACACACACACTCTAACCACCCTCTATCTCTCCCGCTCCCTTTCTATGTCTCTCGCTCGCTCTCCCTCTCTGGCAGGGACCGCAGCACTCACACACACACAGGCAAAGCATTTAAAATTCAGTTTTTGTACACACCTCCGTACTGCACTGACATGACTCATGAGAGAAGTGCAGCAATTCAGCCAGAAAAGCACACACACACATAATGTGAACAGACCTCCTCCCCATACTGTGTCAAATTTAAAAACTGCAGGGACACACACCTTGCATCCATCCTACACACTGCTGACCACCAGACCTTCCACAGACAGACAGACACACACACACACACACACACAGTCCAAACTGAAAAAACAGACCATAATGATCAGCTTGCTGTCAGCAGAGATTGATTGAAAAAACGCACAGCAAAATAACAACAACACGCGTAAACAGCAGAAATACGCTGCATACATTACGTTCAGCCAATCAGACGCCGTTATTGCAAATGTATGCAAATCTCACCCCGAGTCCGTGTGGAGGTCCGAGCTACAACAGCACGTCTCTCTCTCTCCGGATCACTCTCTCTCCCCCCTACCATCCTTCACAAATATCTCTCTCCCTCCCTCCCTGCTTTCTCTCAGCGTCTCCATCCAATTCCCCATTCCACCTTAAATGGCGCAGCATTTAAGGTAGAATGGTGAATTGGGTTCCAATAAGGAGCCAAACTTCAGCCTCGTCATCCTTCACACGTCCCCATCCCCCTCCACACGTCCCCATCCTCCTCCACTCACTCGTCTCTTTCTCCTCCATACTTTACACCTCTCTCCATCACTCTGTCTCCCACCCTTTTCATCTCTCTCTCTCTGTCTTTCTCTTTATCTCCCTCTCTCTGTCTTTCTCCATCACTTCCTCCCTCTCTCTTTTTGTCTCTCACTCTCTCCTCTATTTCTCTCTCCCCATTACACTCGCTCTCTTTTCCTCCTCTCCCTCTCACTCTCTGAATCACTCTTTCTCTCCATCGTTCCCCCTTTCTCTCTTTCCTTCGTCGTCCATTATGACAGCGCCTCCTGGGCAGAGAACCTCACCAATCGTTCTCCAAAGCGAACAAAGACAAACACCACTTCCACGCACTTATAATAAAGAATACTACAACAACATTAATCATAATAATAGTAATAACAGCCCACCTGTGCCTGGCAGGTCATGTAAACACTGCAGTGCAACAGGGACTACAGATCACTGACCTGATGCACACAATACCTTCAAAAACACCTTATTTCATATAAAATGATTTTTTCTGCAGGGCTTATTGCAGTGTATGAGCTGCACGAAATCAATGCTCGTTTATTGGACGTTGAAATCGAATATCCTACAGAAGAACTACAATTCCCATGATGCACCGCAAAAAAGAAAATACTCTCCCCAGCCAAAAACGAAGCTAACATTTCACCATAAGATACTTTTGGGAAAGTTCGGAGTTTTTTTAAACCTACTTTGGCGTCTTAGTGTACCGTGTTGGGGTTTAGGTGTTGTTTGAGATGGATACAAAGATCCGAATGAGGATTAGCGTTGTAGTCCAGACTGCATGCTAGAGGTGTCGTTACACGTTTTCCCAGCGAATCTTAAACTGAATAAAGGGTTTAAGATGTAAAGCGGTGCGAGTGGTGGCTCGGATTTCTTGTTTTATCATGAAAAGACAGAAAAAGTTTGTTTTTTACCTTTACATAAAGCAGCAGCGCAGCAGCACCGGCTCGTCGTTTCTTATCGTGAACGCGTCGTGGAGCAGCCGGAGGAGCGGCTCCCTGGTGGAGAACAGGGATAACTGCAGCCTAGACACTTCTTGAATACTTCTTTTATTGTTTAATATCAATTTGAGCTGCACGATACGAACAGAATATCAGTATTGCGGTTTTACTGCTACATATTTTGATTCTGATACTAAAGGGCCCATATAATCACTTTTCTAGAATTAAGAAGCCCTAAAGTAAATATTATTTCAAACAACCCATCTTCAAATCATGACATATTGCGATCGTTTGTGATACAAATATTGCAGAGACCACTATTACGATAATAATTAACAGGTGATATATCGTGCCCAGGGGTGCTGGTAGTATTGTTAATTGTGTTTGGGGAGGGGGGCACATTTAATTTGGAGGGCAGTGGTTAGGTGGTGCGATCAGAAAGTCATCATGATTTCGATTTCCAAGACCGCTAGGCACCTCTGAGGTCCCCTGAGCAAGGTACCATCCCCACACACTGCTTCCCGGGCGCTGTGTTCCTGGCTGCCCACCGCTTCACTTGGTGAATGGGTTAAATGCAGAGGTTGAGGTTCGTGCTGTGTTCTGTGTTGTGTTCACGTATGACAGAATGTTCACTTTCACTTTTCATTTTCTTTCTTTCACTCCTCTCTGCACTTGGAAGGAGAGATGCAGGGTGTAGTGAGGCCAAATAGTCCCCAAAGTAAAGTTCAGATTTTCTACTAATGTACTGGTTATGGTTGCACTGCCGGATGCCTGCCAGAGTTTTCAGAAACTTCTGGTCCTGAAACTAAACTTGTTAATGGAGGAGGGACACATAAAGGACATACTGAGACCAAATAGTCCCCAAAGAAAAGTGATTTTGCTCAGACTCTCAGCTATTTTGCCCTCATCAACATCCATTTAAACATTCATGGACACATGGTGCTTCACTGGGGGTTGTCAGTGAATAAAACAACTGCATTTGTGTTGAAGACATCTGGTTCCATTCACCTCCACTGTAAAGAAATTAGAGTCTCTACAATAACCTGTTTCACAACCTACCCACTCTTAATGAACTTTGGGGAAATAAGTGGCCTTCCCCTTTAACTTGATTTCTGTTTTGACTTCCTTGAACTCTTGTTCCAACTTGTAGCTCTGCATAAACAAACACACACACACACACACACACACACACACAGTTATTCCCTGCAGCGTAGAATACCTTTCAGGCAGCAAGCAAATTGTCGCATCTCGTTTGTCACTGGGAATTGTGTAAATAAGTAGTGAATTAGTGAGTAAACAGATTATCTGCAGTATAAACAGGGACCATAGCTGGTCAGCAAAAATGTAGCTGCCACTAAAATGAGCTAATTGTGGGAGATAAAATCTACCACGTAGTTCTCTTTGATATAATCACCCAGAAGTGGGTTTTTAGCTCAGTGCTTTCTTCCGCAGGCCTCGTCCTCACCCACATGAGTGAGGAGTGAGAAAAACAAAGGAGGCCGAGTTATTACAGCTTATGATGCATTTTTGGTTTTTGAAACAGATTCAGACAAGTTACACATCTTCCTTTACATCTAGCTTGTCTGAAAATGTAATTTGGTGTGAAATGTTTCATTGTAGAGACTCTTCTATGCACTTAAAATAAAGAATACTACGACAATATTAATTATAATAATAGTAATAACAGTAGAGACCACTTTTCTTTGGGGACTATTTTGCCTCACAATGTCCTGCACGTATCTCTCCACCATGAATGGTTTCAGAAATAGGACCATTCATGGTGTCAGGCAGTGTAACTATGACAATCTGATGGAAGCCGGTGAATCTGTGAAGAAGCCTTTAGAGGCAGACATCTGGTTCCATTCACCTCCACTGTGTCTTCAGAACGACAAACCCACTCTGAACCCTCTGTTTATGTCTTCAAGACTTAATTATGAGGGTATTTAGGAAAATGAGGGGGTTTCCACATTAATGCAGTGTTTTTCCAGTTCCTGACCTGGAGTAACCTCACTGTTCCACACATTTTAACTGCTGACTGCACTAATAAACCTGATTCAGCTCTTCACCCTGTGTGAGACTGTAACGGATATCCTGAAACAGGTCAGTATGAAGAGCTTCTTCCTCCGTCCAACACAGGAAGTGTCTTCAAGTCGGGTTTTCTCTATTTAAAAAAAAAAAAAGTGGCCAGTAAGTGGAAGCACCAGCTGTTTCCAATAAAGTGGCCAGTAAGTGGAAGCACAAGGTGGTGTTTCCACAGTGGGAGCTGTGAGGAGCAGTAAAGCAGTCCAGCATCTGAAAGAGCACCGCAAAAACCCAAAGACGAGAATAAGGAGCTGAAATAGAAACGACAAGAAAGAGCTGAAATAGAACCGACGAGAAATAAAACAATAACAAATAGTGGTTATTTTATATAGTGCCTGAAACCCAAGACACTTTACAGAGTGACAACTGCCACACAAACAATAAACTCGCAACATTTAGTGTAAAGAGTCTTTTTGTTATACATGAACACACCACAGTGTGAACAGTGTGAATTTCTTCCCCTGTATTTAACCCATTCACCAAGTGAAGCAGCAGGCACCTCAGTGGTGCCACTAGCAGTCCTGGGTTTTGAACCCACCACCTTCTGATTGCAGGGGCAACTCCCTAACCACGAGAACACCAGCTGCCCACCATGTACTACACAACAACAAGACTAGATAGGCAGAGTCCGGACGCAATGAGAAACGGTGTAACTCTTGAATTCTGAAACAGAAAAAAGTATCCCTAAAGTTTCTGAGCCTAATCAGGCTGCAGAGCGCCAATGGAGGACATTCTGGATTTGGGTGTTGTAAGTAAACCGGAGTCTGTTGACCTACAATCCACCACGGTCCTTAAGATCACAAAACTCCGGACTCCTAGTAGTTCCCAGAATTTCCAAAACTACAAAGGGGGGTAGGGCTTTTTCATAT
>JBBPDC010013708.1:0-13273 GCA_037974485.1 Hemigrammopetersius urotaenia | reverse complement strand
CTCTCTGTTACTCACTTTCTTCCTCTCTCAGTCTCTCTCTCTCTCATTCTCTCTCTCTCTCTCTCTCTTTCAATCTCTCAATCTCTCTCTCTCTCTCTCTCTCTCTCTCACTCTCTCTCTCTCTCTCTCTCTCTCTCTCTCACTCTCTCTCTCTCTTTTACCAACATTGTTTTTTAGCCATTGCAAAATAATCAAAAATCCTTCATGCCAGGACAAACTACAGGCTGACATGTATTTCTGACCCTTCATTGTGTTCAGGCGCCTTTTGTCTTTATAAACACAGACATGATCGCCCACAGAAAGGGAACGGTAAGCATTAATGTGTGGCATTTTGAGGCGCGGGATCTTCTCAAAGCCTCTCATGACCACTGGCATGCTACTGGATATATAAAGATGTCAGCGGAGCCTTTCATGAATCAATTTTTACTTTAGAATTGACTTTTTACATTTCTAATAATAATGATAATAATAATGAAAACAATCATAATAATAATATTAATACATTTTATTTAAAGGTGCCTTTCTGGCACACAAGGACAATAAAACAAGTGCAACAAACATTAAAAACAATAATTACAGACAAGAAAGAAAAAAATATATTTATTTATTTATTCATTTATTTGTTTATTTATTTATTGTGCCATGTTTGTGTGTAGTGTGTTTCATGATCAGTTCATTTTTGGGCAACAACATGCAGTACTTTGAAGTGACATGGTGCATTGTTTGAAATGACAAAGTGAGGACTGTTCCGCATAAGCTTTTGCTGAACGTTCTAAAATAGCACTTAATTGTACTGCAGATTAAGTCACTTAGAATAGATGTTACTGCCCTCTAGTGGACATTTACACTAATATTCAGTATAAGGAAAGGAAATGTGAGTGACTTACACACTGGATTTACATTGTGTAAATAAATTCAGCTACACATGTCCAGGTCTAGGCCAGTTGTACTGCACAGAACTTAAGATAAGATAAGCCTTTATTAGTGCCACAGGTGGGAAATTTGCATTGTTACAGCAGCAAAGTGGACAGTACAAAAGTAGAAGAAGCATAAACAATAGAAGAAAAGCTATACGACACAACAGTATAATATCAAAAGTACACTACAGAAATATTACAAAAATATAAATGTACAAGTTGTATATATATATATTTATATATGTACATGGTGGAAATATATATATATATATATATATATATATATATATGTACACAGTGGATATACATATCTACATGTATATATATGGAAATGTAAAGGCAGTAGAATATATTAGTTCAGAGCCGCAGATAAAGTGAAAGTCATTAATTGCACAGATGTCTTTCCTTCTCACCAACCCCCACCCCACCCAACCCCCCGGCAGAATTATCTGATCTGGTCATTTCCTGTGTACCTTGAGAAAAAGCTCTTCGGTTTTTCAGCCTCACCCTTAATCACGTCTCATTCTACACATGATAGTCTTGCAGAATAACTGGAGAAGGATGATTTCGGTGTTTATCATGCTTTCATTTGTGACAGTACAGGTTTCTGCCCTCGGCCTGATCGAGCAGCCCCCAGTGCAGTGCTCCGAGGAGGTGAGGAACTTCCCTTTTTACTTAATATACATTGCTGACTTCACAGAGAATTCACACACAACAAAGTACTACTTAGATGAATAACCAATACTTCTTTCTTTGTCAGGGGTTGTCTTGCAGCTTTCATATGAGTGAGTATAATATGAATTCAAGTCGGTCAGAACTAGTGGATGTCCTATATGTGTGTTAATGGTCACGTCTGTCTCTGCTGAAATCAGACAGGTCACGGTGTTTAACTGAAGGCCGGGTGATGCCGGGGTACTACACTCCAGGGCCGCCTGAAGTGAAGGCTGAGGTGTTCTCCAGGGCAGACGACACCGGGGAAATAGTTTCTGTGCTGTCTCTCGTCCTCACTGAGCCTTTGGATTGTAAGACCTGCTTATACCGAGTCATACAGTAATTTTATTAATGTGTAGCATTTGTATCCATAAACTATTTATAATAATAATAATAATAATATATTTAATTATATCATATATTAATATTAGTCTTTTCTAAAGATACCTGAAAATGTAAGGATACCCACAGGGTGTGTGTGTGTGTGTGTGTGTGTGTGTGTGTGTGTGTGTGTGTACATACATACAGTGGGTGTCTTCATCTTATACTGTAGTGTATATAACAATATGTAACCATAGTAACATGCATTTATGTTCACCTTGCGTATTGACCGCAGCATTTTATGTACATAACAGTCCAGAGCATTTTCCGTTTTATTTTATTTTGTATTTGATGTTTATATTACATTTATATTGTTCTTGTTTGTGTGTCTCTTTGTACCTGCAAGTTTTCAGATTCTGATTCTGATTACACTCTTAAAAAAACACTCCCCTTTTTAAAAATGCCTGCGTGATAAAATCTTTGACACGCACAGAATCATTCGGAAATGGTTCATTCTAGAGAAACATATTGCATATTTCTTTATAGTGATGGTGACAAGAACTGGGGTTGTTATTTACTATCCAAATGCTCTGTTTGTATAATGTTGATGATGTTGACCTGCTGGAGTTCTCACTTTTCACTTTTTTAATGATGCCTGTAGGTTCACTAATATGTTTGGATAGTGAATAAATGATCTATAGTTGCATTGCAGACTTTGCGATCCCTGGTTCCCAGCATCACCGCTATGAAGAAACCAAAGTTGAAAGATTTAATTGCAATAAACCCTCAAACCACTCTCAGTGACTTCATTTATCATTGAATCAAAGGAATTCCCCTTGAAACATGAAAATGTCACAGATGGTCTTTAGAGTGACGATTTAGAAGAACCACAGAAGTTCCTTGATAACCACTTCAGTGGATGCTTCTTTAAAGAAGTGTGAAGATTTTACCATTTCATACATATCAGCATCACATGCTCACTGTTAAAGGAAACTCAGAACATTGCATTGCCTTTTTGGTTTGTTAGGTCTTTGTAGATATTTTTTAAAACTTTTATTGGGAGTTGCTTAGCAAAAAAATCACATTGAAAACACATTATTTGAAGTCAACCATGCATACATGTGATATTTGAATAAATCCAGTGAAAAGCTTGAACTAAGCAGCTAAGAACAGCATGTTCTCATGCGGCTGCTGTGTCTCTCTTTTACTGTAGCAAGCATTTACAGGCTGCAGGGAACAGAGGTGCACGTGCTGGAAGTCGCCACCAACAGCAGCGTGTGTGCGCTCTACACGTTCAACAACCTGCTACCCATTGTAAAGAAGGACGAGAAGCCTGTAAGAGCCTGCATGGTTTATAAACGAACAAATGACTTCCTCTGTGAGAAAAGATAACGACTATGCTGACCTAATCACTGTATTTTCAGTGGTCTTTGACTTTAGACCGAATCGTGGTGGACCCGGGGATGAAATATCAAGTTTCTGTGTCTAATCTACCCAAGCCAGACGTGGGAAAACGCGTAGTTGTGCAAAATATCACAGTTCCAGGTGAGATACAATATGTACAAGCATGTATTTTGAAAGAAAATGAACATTTCTTTTACTTACTTAGGATATTGCCTCATTTTTTCTATGCAATTATTAATATTTTCACTGTTTCATTTTTGTCAAGGGTGTGCAAATGATAAAATCCGAAACCTCAAAGCATGCCTGGAGAATGGTGAGGTGTATGAATGTAGTTCTGGAAAAGTTCATGTTCAGTTATTATTCGTGTTCAATTCATGCTCAGTCATTATGTGTTGTGTTTCTTGTACATGAATGGAAATGTGGTGTCAGGGAGCCTCTGGGAGCCCAACCTCACCTGGTCACGTAACGACAGCGCGGGCGATGGGACAGTGATTACAATCACCTTTAACACAGCACAGTTCTCTGAGTGGTACAGAGTAGACATTCGCCATCCGGATTTTCACAGCAGCCTGTCACTCACGGTCCCAAAGGTGCTCTCAGATAATCCCTACTTTATTTATTTTTTATGCCAAGAACAGACACAGTACATATAATGTGAACCATTTTTATTTTTTTCTTAGCATAATCGCACCTCAGTCAGTGTCCAGTTCCCTCTGGACGCCTGGCAGTTAAAGCGCTGTGAGTCTGTCTTTGCGGTGAGTTCCAGTGTTGCTCCAACTCACATATTAAGCCCTGCCTTTACCTATTTACCCCAAAAAACGTGCCTTTTTTTGCACTTTACAGATCAAACCTTTCTTTGTGCGATGCATGAATAGCTGTTTGGAACACAGACAAAACGTTACATTATGCAAAAGTGAGTATTTCTACGCAGTGTTTTGCATTCAGAAGCAGACTGGTCACCCAGACAGAGATTAAGCCTCAAACAAGTCTAAAATTACAGCATATATGGCTGCAAAACTGCCATTATATCTGCAGTTTGAGTGTTATCCACAGTCAAATGCTGTTTATTTCAGGTCCTACCCACAGACAGCACATGGTTTGGGCTGTTTTTGGCCTATCTGCGCTCATGCTTAGTGCCTTCATGGCTGTTCAGCTGCACAAGAAGTCAAACAAGGGTCAGTATCACCATTCTATCACCATTCTAAGCATACTGACTCATCAGAGAGCACACTTAAATGGTACTTTGGGCAAACTGTCATGTTCATCTTCTATTTATTGGCTGAATTTAACATACTGGGGAGAAAAGGCCTCTCTTTTCTTCTAAATTATTCAGCAAATGAACAGTAATTGTGTATTAAATGTGGAGAGGCGTTCTCTAAAGAGTATATGTACTAATAAAAAAAAAATTAATTGTTTTACATCACATTTTTCAGGTTATTTGACATTTTTTTAATACTCTGCAAGTACACTTGCGCACTAATACATTTTCTAAAGCCAGGAGAATCGATGGGGAGTAAATACAGTTACTTCCCTAACAGCCTCTACTCATTTGAGAGGGCTTTACACTCGATGTTGGAATGCTGCAGTGAGGATGCAATGGCATTCAACCATGAGCACATTAGTGAGGTCAGGTAGTGATGCTCAGTTCTGGATCATAGTTGACAAACAGCACTCTAAATTCATCCCAAAGGTATTCAGTGGTGCTTTATCACTCCAAAGGACATTAATCTGCTGTGACGCGGCCCAGCGCTGGGGAGCTTTACACCGCTCTGATGCCTGGCATTGGGCATGATGACCTTGGGGTGGGTGTGTGGCTGTTCCAGAGTGTCCGGTTGTATTGGCAGTGCTTTTCTGTGAACATTAGCTGCATCCCTGCAAAGTAGCTCTAGTGCCATCAATGGATGTGCTTTAATAACCAAATCACTCATTATTTGTCTGAATTATTTTGCACATAAAAAGTCATGTTAGGATATAAACCTAATCTTAAACTAAACGTAAGTGCCAGTAGTGAAATTACAGCAGCTACATTCTTTTTATTATATTCATATAATTGTATTGTTTTTTTTTCATTGGAGAATCTCTGTTCAGAATGCTGTGTAATCCAGAACTAGGTTTAATCTGTAAAACTGACCCAAAAGTCACAATGCATCCAAACCAGCATATTTAACATCTTCAATATTTAAGGACATATTCCCACTTAACCCACAGCAGCATGTTCAATACCTACTTCATACTTTCAGCTCCAGGCCTCTTCCCTTCAGTTCTGGTCTCTTCAGTACATTGTCCAATAGAAAGGATACAGTTATGGTTCTTTCTTCACTCACAAAAACAAGTTTTTTATGTACCATCACTTTGTAAAGTAGATAAAACTACCCATATTTGGCTTGCAGACATTATTACCATATTGCCCTATCACTACTATGATAAAAAAAAGCAAAAAAAGTTGGTTAATTTCTCTGAACCATTTGTCCTAATGGTACAGTATTTATGAAAAATTATACCGTATTTTGGAAAACTATATTTTTCTAGTTTTGGGATAGTGGTAACGACAACAATTATAAGCTGTTTGTCCTTCTACTTTTTACAGATTCATATTCTTCTGATGACACCACTGACAACGAGGGGGTTAAATACATTACAGAGGAAAAACCCAGTAAAGTTCTCATCCTCTACTCTCTCGACCATCCCTTGTACAAAGAGGTCATCCTTAAGCTGTGTGCCTTCCTAAGGACCAAGTGTGGCACTGAAGTCACACTGGACCTGCTGGACTTCACCTCTTTAAGCACTGTGGGCCGCATACAGTGGCTGGACATGCAAAGGGAGAGCTTGTCTAGGTCTTCAGATAAAGTGCTAATATTGTGTTCTCCAGGTGTGTACGCCAAGTGGAAGAGCCTGTGTGGGGGAAACAGGGTGATGACCAGGGAGGACGTCCGGTCATGCATGGGAGACATGCTCACTCCGGCCCTCAGCCTCATTGTACCGGACTTTGTGCATTCCTTATCTTTCCAAAAGTACATTGTGGCTTACTTTGATGATGTGTGCAGTGAGAACGACGTTCCTGGTCCATTTCATGTGGCCGTGAAGTACCGACTGATGAAGCACTTTGAGGAACTCTTCTTCAGGCTTGTGGACAAGGAGAAGCACGAGCCTGGAAGGATTAAACATGTTCAGGGTATAGGGGAAGACGACTACTTCAACTCTTCACCTGGAACAGCATTAAGAGATGCTATCAATGCCTTTAAAGCATACCAGTTCAAAAACCCCAACTGGTTTGAAATGGAGCTCGTAGGTGCAGATGAAGAGGTCGAGGAAAGTGGCTACGAACCAGATAGTGGTGCAGAAATCAACTGTGCCTGTATTCTTCAGAACCAGCTATGGGCCAAAGACATTGCAGGTCATATATTTGTCAACAATATTGAAGGTTCATTGCATGAGTTAGAGCCACCAAATGGTGAATACACAGCGTCAAACTTCTACTCAAATGAAATCTATCCTACAATGCCTTTGTACTCGCACTGACCTGCAGTCACACTCAACCTGCAGTGGTGGCCTTTTTCTCTTCATTACCAGAACAAGCAAAACATAAATGATGAAGCAGATCCTCTTCTAATCACGTCAAAGCCCAAGATTAGCCGGCCAGCTTTTTGAGAAGATCTCAGATGATTGTTGTGTAAAGTCTTTTTTGTATTCATTATTAACTTACATAAATGCATAAACAAATAAATAAATAACAAAGAACTGTTTAAATCACTGACCCATTGAATGGGTAGATAAACAAAAGATGAATTAACATTATCGTGTGTGCATTCATGTATGCAGTACATATATCAGTACGCACACCAATTCAAATAGAAGCAATTAGCCTAGGAAAAATCTGACTGTAAGAAAAAAAACAGGCTTGGAAGCTAAGGTTCAATTCGCCAATCAGGAAACAGAATTACATTAACCAATCACAATGCAAGTATACGCTAGCCAATAAGAATGCAGGTTGCAAGCAGCCAATCAGAGTGCAGGATTTCACTATCTAATCACAACAAAGGACTTGAGCTGTCAGTTAGGACACGAGAGTATTATAAAGTTAGACAGCAGGATTCAAGCAGGCAGTCTGAGTACAGCATCTACATAGACAACCAAAACCTGGGCTGCCAGTAGCCAATCACAGTGCAGCATTCGAGTAGGTATTCATGAAGGCAGGATTATGCTACACAGTAAAATACAGGGCTCAGATCATACTGCAGGATGCAAAATAGCACAGAAATAAAGACAACATAGAAGATAATTATTAAAGTCAAAATAATTATCTGAAAACAAAACACTGGATATAAAAACTACAGATAAATAAATACATTTACTGCTGAAACAGTTTACTAAGTAACATAATATAGGTTCATATATGTTATTGCACATGATTCAGAATTAATAAAACTCAAATTTACCAGCCAATTAAAATGCAGGATTAGCTATTAGCCAATCAGGAATGTGAAGAGAGCCTGTTTACTGACAGTTTAGCACTGTTTTCCACAGAGTGTCTGTAATGGTATGTTAATGAGGATTACAGCCTTTCAGAAAATGTGTTTGTCACTTGCTTATGCCGTGGGGGAATTTAAAACATGATGGAGTTTTTGCATATTTTAATTTGGTAAAATATATATTTTACTATACACATGTATACATATTTTTGGTTAGAGTTTTCCAGCTTAAATAAAATCCCCCTGACTGCTGGCTGCAGGTGGCTCCAAAAGATGTGGTCTTTGGTCACAACAGAGACTGTCTGGGGTCGAAGTTCAGTTCCACCCCTGAAAGCAGGGCAGTCTGGCATGTAGCTGTTTCTACAGCAGAACTGAGAGAATTTAGGTTCATTTAAAACTTCTGTTTACATTTAGACTGTTGTTCATGCCTGAGAACAGTTTTTCTTTCTTGCAAAACAACACAGGTTGGACTTGAGTCACAGCGTGTGAGTAAATAGTTACTACTGTTTTGATTTGAAGTCTGGGCTGTAAATGAATGCATGAGAAAAGTGCATTAAGGTTCTGAACTAAAGTGTTATTAAGCTTTCAAAGTGAAGTTGTCTTACAAAAGAATTCTTCCAAATATCATGATGCCACTTTAAACTTCTTCATAAGTAGGAATAAAGCAATAATCTGTCATTTAATTCTTAAGAAGAGTCTTCTCAACTTTACACACTGCCTGCTTGTCTTTAGCAACTGGAGCATGAGAGGCCCTCTGAAAGGTTTCACTGACAAATTGCCAGATTGTGCCTCTTGCATGAAAAGTGTGAGTGGTGACTGATTGTCCAGCATTGTCTTCCCATCACTGAGACCCCTGAGGAATGAAAATGTTGAGGAAACTGTCGTACAGGTTGCGGCGCTGTATTTCAACATCTTCCTGCACATCTGGCAAATATGGTAAAGCTTCACAGCAAATAAACTGTTATTCTAGGTAACATGCGTGTAATTTGGAAAAAATCACCACTACAACTTTTGTTCAAGCGTCAAATCATGCATAAAAAGTGAAATTGAAGGTTTGTTTGTCTTCGAGAGCAATGCTATAGGTTATTCAATGAACCAGCTGAACTATCAATATCTGTGCCGTCGTCCACAGATAATCGGTTTAAAGTCCATCCCACTGTGAGCGAGGCTCTGGCTGAAAGACGGCCCGTGGTTGCTCTGGAGAGCACCATCATCACACATGGCATGCCATACCCCCACAACCTGAGGTAAAGACTCTTCATGTCCAGTAACTCTCATAGTATTACAATACACCTCATACAATGATGTGCATACTGGAATGTTTTTTCTGCATGAAACAATTATAATTATGAACAAACTTGGCACTTACCGTTTACAACAAGACAAATCTGTGAAAACAGGACAACAATTCTAAATTTAAAAAGTGCTGGGAAAAAAAAACACAGTTCCCTGATTATGGCTAATCAGCCAGTTATAGTTACAGCATTTGGCAGATGCTCTTATCCAGAGCAAGGTACATCAGTGCTTTAAGTTGTCCACACTGGTTCTTCATACCTCCAAAGCTAGACTCAAATCAATCTGCTTTTAACCAAGTTACTATCAACTAAGCTGCACATGTTAGCAGAACATGTCAATAGAAAAGAAAGAGGTTTGTACAAAATTAGTAAAACAAACATGGACAAGGATGGATTTTTTTTCTTCATATATATATATATACAGTACATACAGAAAAAATGTGCAAGCAATACAGAGAAAAGGTAGTGATATATGTTCTATTACGTCTTTGCTACTTTAGCTTTGTTGCTCCACTGCAATTTTTTTATGGTTTGTTTGTTGTACGCAAAGTGACTAAATTTTGGAAAATCTGAACATTCAAAAGTAACCTCTCATTTAAATGGCTTGTCTGTTTTTAGCACTGCCAAAGAGGTGGAGGCGATCGTGAGGGCTGAAGGGGCGACCCCAGCTACTGTGGGGGTCCTGGAGGGCACTGTTCATGTGGGCCTGACTCCAGAGGAGCTGGACTTCCTGGCCCAAAATAAATCAGTCCTTAAAGTGTCCAGGAGAGACTTGCCTTATGTTATCAGCAAGGTACAAATTCATCCTTCATCCTTAAGGCCCCTTAAGATTATGAGTCTGGATGTGAATGTCAGTAATATGTGATTGAATCAGTAGGGTTTATCTGGAGGCACTACTGTCTCCGGCACGATGATTGCAGCCCACAGAGCAGGGATTCCTGTGTTTGTGACTGGAGGTATTGGTGGCGTGCACAGAGATGGAGAGAACTGTAAGTTACACTGTTGAAGTGGCATAATGAATAACTTTCTTCTATCAGGATAAAACAGAATGGTAACCTTTACTAGGCAGTTGATGGCTTAGTGGTTAGGGAGTTGCCCCTGCAATCAGAAGATTGTAGGTTTGAATCCCAGGATTTGTAGTGGTACCACTGAGGTACCCTTGAGCAAGGTACCGTCCCCACAGACACTGCTCCCCAGGCTCTTTGTTCCTGGCTGCCCACTGCTTCACGTGGTGAATGGGTTAAATGCAGAGAAGAATTTCATGCTGTTTACACTGTTGTGTGTTCACATATGACAAATGGACACTTAACACTTTTACTGAGAAAGAAAATGTATATTCCTGACTCTGTAATACAATCAAGATTTTATTTGATACATTTTCAGTCATCAAATAAGGGTTACCGTTAATGTAATTTTTTTAAAGACCAACAATTGAATGTTCCTCACAGCTCTTGATGTTAGCGCTGATCTGACTGAACTGGGACGCACACCTATTGCTGTGGTGTCGGCTGGGGTGAAGTCCATCCTGGACATCGGCCGCACCCTGGAGTTCTTGGTCTGTGGAATACATGATTACTGTGATAAATTAGAAGGAAGTGGCTTCAATGAGTCTAGATAAGTAAATATAAATGATTAGAATTGCAATAATCCTTTAATGCTACACTCTTAGGAAACTCAGGGGGTCTGTGTAGCCACGTATGGAAAGTCTAAGAGTTTCCCAGCTTTCTTCTCTCCTCAAAGTGGGTATACGTCTCCTTACAATGTACTCACTGCAGTGGAGGCAGCTGACCTTATTGGTGAGTAAAGTTAATGATTCGGTTGAAGATTCAATATCATTTGCAGAGACTGATATGACTGAAGAGCTTGATGCTGATTGTTTGAGATTCTTGTTTTCTGTCCACAGCGAGCACTCTGTCTCTGGGTCTGCAGAGTGGTGTCCTTCTGGCCGTGCCCGTTCCAGAAGAGCATGCGGCTGCAGGACAGCAGATAGAGGGTGCTATACAGGCTGCGCTGGCTGAGGCCAGGTAACACGGCTCACCTGGTTTGGCTAATTTTTAAACTGCTTTTTGTAAATAAGTGTTTTGCAAAGGCTTTGGGTATCTTATCAGATTTCAGACCAGACCTACTTGCCTCACTTGTAACAAGGTGGATGGTGACCCATTCAAGCTAATAGTTTTACATCGTTTTGGTAGAAAAGTAGAAATTGCAAAAGGCTTTATATGCCCTTAAAGTTTTCTTAAGGCTGTGATTAAACATGATATTTAATGTCAGCTCGCTATAACAGGAGGTTAATTACACAGAGCAAATGTCTATTCAGAATAGTTTTCTGTATTTCCACAGGCTGAAAGGAATCAGAGGAAGAGACGTGACCCCTTTTATCCTGCAGAGAGTTGGGGAGCTCACCGAAGGCCAGTCCCTGCAAGCCAGTATCCATCAAAGACTCTTTCAGTGATTATATCCTGTTTAATTGAATGTATTTTTAAATGCTGCTGCTTTGTTTTGTCTGCATTAAATTATCAATATTGTGATGCATATCCTGTTTATATTCTATTTGGGTTCACCCCCAATTCAAGTAAATGAAAAGTGTAGGATATTGTAATGTAATGCTTACCCCGTCATAGCATTTAAAACATAACAAATTAAATTGGCATCAATATGACTTCCTTAATGCATCTCTCTCTTAGACATAGCTCTCATTCGCAACAACGCTAAGGTGGGTAGTCAGATAGCTTGTGCCCTTTCTGAATGCATGAAGAAGAGTCAGAGTGGTCTGAGAGGAAGCGGAGAGATTCAGGAAGATGAGAACCAGCCCTCGAACCCTAAACCTGTACGTATCATACAAATCACACACACTGCTGATTCCCAGACTCAGATTAACTCTAAAAATGACATAGGAAATGATACAGGACTGATACAGGAAAACAAACATTATATGGACAAAAGTATTGGGACTTAATTCAGGGTTTGGGCTAGGCCCCTTGCATCCAGCAAAGGGTAACCTTAATGTCTAAGCATAACATTTTGCCATGCTTCTGACTTTGGAGATAGTGTTTGGGGAAGAATCTTTTCTATTCTAGCATGACTGCCCCAGTGCAGAAAGTGAGCCCCATAAAGACATGGCTGGATGAGTTTGGTGTGGAAGAACTTGACTGGCCCATAGAGCCCTGACCTCAAGCCCATCCAACACCTTTAGGATGAACTGTAACAGAGATTGTGAGCCAGTGGCGCAAAAATGGGGTATGCAGTATATGCGGTGCATATGGGCGCACCGCCAGGGGGGTGCCAATACATATCACTGGCATTTATGTTTTGAAACTGTTCTTGTGCTTTTACCTATGCTCTAAATATGCTGTTTAAAATATTTAAGAAACGTAGGGCCTGGCCACAGGCAGTAGACGTTATGACCAGCGATGCTGTCGCAACGGGCAGGGGGAGCAGTAGCCTGTCGCTCATTGACGTGGTGGAGCATCTCTTTGCGGCAGGATGGAGAGAGTAAAAAAGTTATCGGATGCACAATTCAGAAAGAGAAAAAATTGGGGGGCTCCTAAATTGTTGCATACCCCCCAAAAAGTGAGTAGTTGCGCCTCTGATTGTGAGCCATAACTTCTCATCCAACAAATGTGCCTGACTCTATAGAATTATAGGCACAAATTCCCCCAAAAACTCCAAAATCTTGAGGAAAGCCTTCCAAGAAGAGTGGAAGCTGTTAAAGCTGCAAAGGGGGAACAACGGCATATTAAAGTGTTTAAATGCAAAGTCATTAAAGTCAGTTTTGGTGTAATGGTCAGGCATTCCAATGGTTTTCTCCAAACAGTGAAGGTGTTAAGTTGAATGTGTCTAAAATCTGATTCCATGAAATGCAACCTTGAACCAGACCCTCTGATTGCTCTTTTTGGTATCACTGCAGAGGAAGATAAGCGTCTAACTCCAGCTAAACAACGTTTGTTATCTTTTGCGACACTCCTGGCTAGGCGTTCTCTTTTATTTAAGTGGAAGGATGCCTCGTCACCCACTCACGCCCAATGGCTCAGAGATATTATGTCCTGTTTGTCCCTGGAGAAGATTCATTACTCAGTCCATTATTCAGACTTGAAATTTCAACAGGTGTGGGGGCCCTTCCTTCGCTTTTTTCATATACATTTATAGTCTGATTCCC
>JBBPDC010013679.1:0-31148 GCA_037974485.1 Hemigrammopetersius urotaenia | reverse complement strand
GATATCATTATTGAATTAAAATGATGTACTGGCTGTTGAAGCTGCTGTAGGTAGGAGGCGGGCATTAGGACCCAGGCGAAGCTATACGGTGCTGCTTGTTAGCGAGTAGCCCGTTTAGTAATATTTCTCTGGTAGAGCCGTTTGTACTCAGTTCAACAGGACAATACTATGAGTGTCCATAACTGTTTACTGCTCAACTTTACTTGTTTCCTTAAGTGAAAGGAAAGGTTTGGTGAAAAGTTTTCAGCCCTCTATACACGTTAATTCATTCCTACAACCCTGGGGGCTAAGCCCCCCTTGTCTTTCCATCCAGTGCAATTCGGCTAGGTATACATCCAAGCTAAAATATCAAGTCATCATAGCTTGCGTAGTATAGATTAACGGCGATATTTTTTTTTTTGCCCGATCCTTCGGGTTACTCTATTCATGTGCTCCCATGCCCCCATGGAGGACTGAATCCCCATGCGCAGCCATTGTCATGTACTTTGAGATTCTTGTCTTCTCTTTGGAATCAGATGCCATGCATTATTCCACATTGGCACCAATAAAATTTGTCCCCTGATCAGATCTCAACTACTCTGGTCCCCTTTTGCAAAAAATGCAATTGTCAGTGTCCATAGAAGCTATTACCTGTGGTGAACTGTGATCATGGTGTTTGTGTGTGTCACGTGACACTATCATGGCAAGATGGTGGTGCCCATACAGGCTGCGTCTTGGCACTTACCAGTGTTACTCCGTTATAGCTGGCACAAACTGCTTGACATTAGTTTGAGGCCAACAAATTGTATTTTGAAACCAATGGACAAGTGAAGTGAAAGTGACCATTTGTCATACGTGAACACACCACAGCACACAGTGTGAACAGCAGGAAATTCTTCCTCTGCATTTAACCCATTCACCAAGTGAAGCAGGGGGCAGCCAGGAACACGGCGCCCGGGAAGCAGTGTGTGGGGACAGTACCTCAGAGGTGTCTAGCGGTCTTGGGAATCGAACCCGGACTTTATGATCACAGGGCAAATGCCTTAACCGCTAGGTTACCAGCTGCCCAAGACATCCCATTGGAGTTTGTTGGACCACTCGCATCTCTTTGGATTACTCTCATGGTCAGTAAGCAATGCAGGGGCGAAGAGACAGGAAGCAGAAGCGAGGCTGTTGAGCTGGAATAAGAGGTTGGACATAGACCTGCACAAACCTCCACTGCTGAGCATTTTTGATACAAACGCAAGATCACTTACCAACAAAATCAAGGGTCTGGAACTTACCATATTGACTCAGAAAAATATCCAGGACTGTTGTGTTATTGTAATCACAGAAATGTGGCTAACTCCATCTATCATAGCAGAGGCTACTGAGCTAGCAGGCCGCTTAGCACATCGAGCCGAAAGGACAACAGACTCCGGTAAGAGCAGAGGAGCGGGGCTATGTATGTACACTAAAAACAACTGGTGTACAAACGCTATGATAACTGAAACCTACTGCTCCCAGGATCTGGATTAAAGTTGAGATGCCACCCCTTCAATCTGCCACGAGAATTCACCCGTGTTGTAATATCCTATATTTACACACATGCAGATGCTAACAACACAAGTGATTTTTGTGTTAGCAGGTGATTTTAACAAAGCCTTCTTAAAGACTGTCCTTTCCAAATTCTACCAACACGTACAGTGCCCCATGAGAGGAAAGAACATGCTTGACCATGTGTACAGCAACATCAAACATGGGCACAAGGCAGCACCTCTCCCCCATGTGGGACAGTCTGATCATATCTCCTTGTTTGTGACTCCTTATCAACACAGTCAAGCCAGCTGTTAGGGAAATTCAAGTGTGGCCAGAGAGGGTCTCTAAGCAGCTGTAGGACTGCTTTAGTTGCACTGACTGGACTGTTTTTAAAGATGATAACATGGACACATACTGTTCGTCAGTATTGCTTTCATAGAATGCTGCCTGGAAAATGTCACCATTATAAAACACATCCGCGTGTTCCTTAACAACAAGCCATGGATGAACAAGCATGCTCAACTCCTTGCCACTCCAGTGACATGCAACAGTACAGCGAGGCTAGGGCAAACCTGAAGAAGGGCATCAGGGATTCAAAAGCAGCCTATAAGCAGAGAATTGAAGAACGCTTCTCCGATCTCATGAGGTATTTTTCAGATATCTTTAACCTCTTCCTGCTGCAGGCCACTGTCCCCACATGCCTGATGACATCCACAATAGTGCCGGTTCCTCCACAATAACATTACTCAATGATTACAGGCCTGTGGCACTGACACCTGTAATCATGAAATGCCTGGAGATACTGGTAAATCAACACCTCAAAGCTGCTCTGCCAAACACCCTTGACCCCCACCAGTACGGATACGGGACCAATAGGTCAACAGATAATGCCATCTCCATAGCCCTCCACACTGTGCTGTGCCACCTGAAGCAGCCAGGAACATTCGCAAAGCTGCTGTTTGTGGACTACAAGTCTGCATTCAATACTATCTTGCCCAGCAGGCTGTTCTCTCAAATGGCTGACCTAGGTGTACAACACAACATTTGTCTGTGGATAAAAGACTTCTTGATGAACCGGCCACAGTCTGTCAGAATGGGCCCAGATCACTCCTCCATACTGACACTCAGAGCAGGTGCACTACAAAGCTGTGTGCTGAGTCCATTCCTCTACACTCTGTACATTCATGACTGTGTTCCATCTCACAACACCAACACCATTGTTAAATATGCAGATAATACAACCCTGGTGGGACTGATCACAAAACAGGAGGAGTCTGTGTTCAGAAAGGAGGTAACGTGACTTACAGATTGACGCAAAAAACAACTTACAGATTTATAGATTGGTACTCTCAACAACAAAAAAACAAAAGAGCTTATAAGGGTGGCAGTAGCTCAGTTGGTAGGATACTTGCCTCCGGACCAAAAGGTCATGGGTTCAAATCCTACCTTCAGCACTACCACTGGGTCCCTGAGCAAGACCCTTAACCCTAAGTTGCTCCAGGGAGACTGTCCCCTGTAGGTAGGAAATGGAAGTCGCTTTGGATAAAAGCGTCTGATAAATGCCGTAAATGTAAATGTAAATAACTGACTTCAGAAAGAAGGGGAATGTGGATTGACCACTGTACATCAACAGGGAAATGGTGGAAAGGGTGTCCAGCTTCAAATTCCTGGTCACACACATCTCTGAACACCTCTTATGGACACCAAACACCACAACTATCGGAAAAGAAGAACAAAAGTATCTGTACTTGCTGAGAACACTCAGGAAGGTTTTTAACATCCTTCAACCGTGCTCCGTACACAGCAGCATTTAACATCCGTAGAGAGTGTCATCACATATGACATCCTGGTGTGGCATGGCAGCAGCTCTGCTGCAACAAAAAGGCCCTACAGAGAATTGTACAAAGCATCAGAAGCCAACAGTTACTTGGCTTGAATGACAAGCACAGCTCCCTTTGTCTGCAAAAGATACGAAGCATCCTCAAAGACCCATCCCATCCTGCCCATGATCTGGTTGAATTGATGCCCTCTGATAAACACTACAGGGCCCTTCAAGATTCACTTAAAGTACACTCACATTAACACTTATGGAGTAACACCATGGGGTTACAGGGACTCTATTCTTAATCTGTATGTTGGATATGGCTGAACGCTGTGATGTGTGCTGGATGTATGTTGAGTATGAGATGTGCAACATAAAGGGATTTGCTATTTATTATCTGTTATTATATATTTTGTCTCTAAATAAAACCCGGTTCTTGAGTGTACTGAATTTTGTTCTATGCTCTACAATGAGAATAAAGAAATCTAATCTAATCTAATCTAATCTAATCTACCTCAATATGTACTACCCTCGTACACATACAGGTAAGCAGAACTGCCCATCGCTTGTCTTGTGCTGCTCCTCTTCTTGTGCGCCTGGGTAGTATCGTCCATGGGCCAAAAACTTCTAACCCCATGTGAAAGCGGGGTATGTACTCAAGCACTCAGGGGGAAGATCTGCCATTTTTTGCATCTCCAATTTCCCTCTAATCTCACAGCATGTTATGAAGTGATGGACAGAATTTATTAGTCTCTTACCAAAAAAAATCCACAGACCTGCTGCTCTGATAGGTCCTTCCATGAATTGTCGCCTTTGGTGTGTCACCGGTGTGTCGTTAGTGACATGGCTGTGTTTTGGATGACTGGATTTTTTTCTTTTTGTTTGCTTTCTTGAGCAGGTTGTCGTAGCCCATATGTTGCCATTCCTAGGGAAGGGCTATTCCTGAAAACATGTACATGCAGTCTTCTTTGGTGAAGTTGACATACCAGGACAAGACTCCCCACCATGGCTTGCTTTCTCTTTTACTCTTACTTGATTTTGGCAAGGAGCAAGAAAAGACAGGCGGCCGTTATGAAGGACATTTGTCTTGAAGATATTTAGAATTGGTTTGTGACCCTTATTGATGCAAGCGTCACATACAACAGAGATCTAAGGGTTGTGCAAATGGCATATTGTGGGGTCCATTGATTTGTTGTCTGACTTTGTGCACTCTGATTATGTTTCGCCTAAGCAAGAAGGGACACTGGTTCCACTAGTGAGGGTTCATTCACAGGGTGAGGTGACGAACTGTGCAGAAACGAAGCAGTGAGCAGCGTTTTTTTAAAGCCCCAAAGCCTCTAAATCAGCTTCTAATGCTTCTTAAGTACTACTCAGAGAGAATTTAGAAGATGATGTTTGCTGGGAGCTGGTCAAGGACTGTGCTTTTTCTTCCTGTGCTTTGGTCTGTGACTTCATATTGTGGCTGATATATTTCCCTTCCATGTTGGAAATTCATTTCCCTCTGATTCTATGGCTTTGCACTGTATTGTTCTTTCTATGTGTTTACTTCCCAAGTGTTGATGCAGAAAAACAGCAAGCTGTTTCTGAGTCAGGATGTGAGCATCCTTTTGCTCCTCTTACCTCCTTAAAGCACATGACCCAGTAAACAGGAGTGAAACTGTTCAAAACAAAAAATATAAAAACTTCCATTAAAAATTGCATAAAAATACAGACCTCCATTTCTTAACATTTTCGCATTAATCACAGTAGCCACGTACCGTGAACATGTGAACTCACACCAAATTGAACAAGCAATTATTATCTGCAAAAGCAGCACAATGACTATTAATCTTTTTTCATTGGTCTAC
The DNA here is from genome assembly GCA_037974485.1 of Hemigrammopetersius urotaenia. Lineage (NCBI taxonomy): Eukaryota > Metazoa > Chordata > Actinopteri > Characiformes > Alestidae > Hemigrammopetersius > Hemigrammopetersius urotaenia. The sequence continues at coordinate 25,982 of JBBPDC010013679.1, read as the reverse complement.
AATATCAACTCACAAATGAGAAATGAGGGAATACTGGTTTCAGTATGGAGTATGGAATTTGGTGAGCACCTTCACTGCATGTTTAGTTCAGTCCCACTCTCCGTCACTAGTATTAATGAAAAGTTTACTTGTTTGAAGTGCACCTTAATTAAACATCTGACAGAGAGAGTAGAGGAGTGTATCCGGATATTTTTTGGAATGGGAGTCAAGAGGTGAGCTTATTGTTAGCAAGTCCCGGTGCATTAAGGGAAGTTAGTTTGCCCCTGACTGTAAAGCCCCCGCAACATGGTAATTGGGTGACGAACGAGCGGCATAATCACAAAGTTCTCACGCGAGCATTTCTCCTCCTCTCATTCATGTGTCAAACAAGTTTGTCCTGGTCAGTGACGCACCCAACAGGAAAGCCTGTTCAAAGTGAAATTAGTCACTCTTTATGAGGCTCCAGAAGCAGATACTATATGCCGGGTGCTGTACATTGTAGGGAACCTGAAGCTAGTCAGGTATGAGAGGATAGTGTTTCATGTAGTGGCTAATGATATTCATCTGTGGCAGTAAAGGGTGTGTAAATCAGCCCAGACTATGTCAGATGCCGTAATCTGCTCTGACCCGATTCCAGTGCAATGTGGCCCTGAGGCTGGGTGCTGAATTGCTGGATGTCCATGTTTAGCTCTGAAAACAATATGGGTTTTATTGACAATTGGTCTCTTAGCCCAGGCATGGTATTGTCCCCTCACATAAGGGTGCCACTCTCATCTCTTGCAGCATAGCCAGCAGTGCAGCTCAGGTAGTACAGTGGGGGAAATAATTATCTGATCCCCTACTAAATTTGTACGTTGGTTGACTTGGATGACCTCTAATTTAAGGGATATATTTATTTTTATGGAGAGAGCGAAAGAAAATCAACCAAAAATCAAGAAAACATAAGTTAAATTGATTTTCATTTGAGTGAAATAAGTATTTGATACCCAAGCAAAATATGACTTAGCACCCTGTGGAGAAACCCTTGTTGGTAAGCACAGCAGTAAGTATCTAAATCCTTTAGGTTTCCTGGCGGCTGCTTGGCAACCAGCTCCCTCCGCAGATTTTTTATAGGATTGAGGTCTGGAGACTGGCTAGACCACTCCATGACCTTAATGTGCTTCTTTAGCCATGTTCTTATCCAAGATTTTACGGCACATGGCCCAATCAATTGGTCCTTCAATGCAGTGAAGTCATCCTATAACCTAAAAAACCTTCCCAAGCATAATGTGTCCACCTCCATGCTTGATTGTGGGGATGGTGTTCTTAGGGTCATACCCCGCATTTCTCATCCTCCTAACATGGCGGGAGCTCAATTTTGGTCTCATCTGACCACAGCACATTCTCCCAAGCCCTCTCTGAATCATTTAGATGTTCACTGGATAACTTATGATTGGCTACACATGTGCTTTCTTGAGCAGGGGAACATTGTAGGAACGGCAAGATTTCAATCCATTATGATAGTAGTAGTGTGTTACCAATGATGTTTTTAGTGACTGTGGTCCCAACTGCCTTCAGATCATTAACAAGCTGTGTAGTTCTGGGCTGATCCCTCACCTTTCTCATGATTGTCCTCACCCCATGAGGCAAGATACATGGACCTCCTGACTGAGAGCAATTGATGGTCATTTTATATTTCTTCCATTTTCGAATAATTGCACTAACAGTTGTCACCTTCTGACCAAGCTTCTTGCTGATGGTCTTCTAACCTATTTCAGCCTTGTGCAGGTCCACAATCTTGTCCCTGACATCATTTGACAGCTCTTTAGTCTTTCTCATGGTGGTGGAGAGGTTGGAATGGAAGAAACTGATTCTGTGGATAGGAATGCTTTATACACAAAACGGGTTAAAATCAGTAGTATCTGTAATTGATAGATTGATTGTAATCTGTGTGCAAAATGGGCACACAGCCAGGCTAGGGGAGCCAGAAGTCTGCCTGGATTGTATGGGATCAAATACTTATTTCACTCAGTGACATACAAATCAACTTTTATGTAACATGTTTTTACTTGATTTTTGGTTGATAATCTGTCTATTTCCATAAAAATGAACCTACCTCATAAGTTCGAGACTGTTACAAATTCAGCAGGGAATCAAAACATTATTTCCCCCTCTGTAGCTGCTGACAAACCAGTGCTGAGACTAGGAGGCAGACAAACTTAACTGACTGTCTGCTAGATGCTTTGAGATGTCACCAAGGTTCCACTCTATCAATACCATGTCTGTCCCCCAAACTAAGCTGAAAAGTGGGAAAATACAAAAAGTATTCTCAAACAATTGAATTTGGGTAAACACATCTATTAAGCTCAAGTACCCATTAAGCACACTTGTAACATTGAACACAAATTGTGTAAAGACAAAACAAGACATTTTACTGCTTGATATCTAAATAAATAAATGTAGTTATTATGAAATATTCCCTGTATTTTTTAAGCCAATCTTGCTGCTACATATTCTGACAACTTCCTGCCAATGTTCAGTCATCCTGGCGACCATTTTGAAAGCTACAGAATAAACTTTGCCCAGAAGATACCCCTCAGAAAATCCAATTTCTTAGATACTTTAAACTTTATCTTGGCTAAGTATCACTATTTTTTACAAATTGGAGAACACCACCTAGCACAAGTTGGAACAAGGATATTAGAGATAGTTAGTTATTTCAAAAGATAGTTTTACAGGCTCTTAGCAAATGCTATGATATATGGTTAGCATGCTAGTCATATAAGATTGTGCACTACACTGCTAAATCACAAGTGATGGTATGTTATGTTTTACTGTTCAGTACATAATTTATTTCCAGATTGTTGAGAATTAATATTTGTAGATTGCAGTATTTTTTAAAACTTTCATATAATTTTAATATGAGCTTAAAGGGTACTGTAGCGTAAAAAAATTGAGCGCATCTGTGCGACTTCATTGAAGAAAAGCTTAAGTATAAAAATACATTCAGTAATCATATACTCTCCCAGGCCACCACCTTGTTTGTAATCACTGGTGCCACATGCCAAGATGTCCTGGTTCGGCTGCTTTGACTCCCCACATGCTTTTATGTTCTTTGAGGTTGGAAAGCTTATCAGTTACCATTCCTTGATCACTTTGGCTGTATTTTTCAGATCGATGTATTCTTGGAAGGTCCACTGCCCAAGATCAAGTTTCTCTTTTGCCTATTTTTTCCTACAGAATCTTAAAATACAGTAATCCCCCACTTATACATGTATCAGCAGTCGCGATTTCAATCTTACGCTGATTTTTTTCTGAGAACCAAACTAATCATTTTTTCGCAGAACCCCGCACTTGCATGGAAAAGGCACATATTCTCGCATTTTGTTTGCTTTTGTGACGTTCGGGCCTCGTCCTGGGTTGCTAAGCAACGCACCATAACCTAAAAACTGCGGGAGAACGGGTTTTGAGAGCATGTTTGGGGGTGTGAGAGAAAGAATGCGAAGACACACTTTCCTTCCAGTAAATATTCTTTTATTATTCTTAGCTTGGGCAGCTTTGAACAGACTTTCCAATACAGAGCCCCCAACCGGCATGCCCCAGTACTGCTCCCAGCTCCAGCAGATATTGCTTGTCTCATCAGCCACACTACCACATCAGCTAACACTCTGGAGGAAGGTGACTGGCGAGAAGAGCTCAAATACACACAGCACCAGTTTACACAAAAAATCTTCTTGTATTTTTCTTTCTTTCACCAAACAAAAGCCATATTTTCATCTCATCCGACCACAGAACTGACAAATAAAAGCTTACTTCTTTGCCCAGATGGGCATTTGCAAAGGCTGGTCAAGCTTTTATGTGCCTGTCCTGTAAAGGTGGAGTCCTCCTTGTTCTGTGTCCATGGAAACCAGCCTTGTGCAGTGTCTGCTGGAGTGCTGCAGAATTGCTGAGATTCAACAGGATGGCCTTGGTGCTGATCCTAGGAATCTTCTTGGCATTTTGCACTACCATTCTCGCTTGTTCTACACTCTGCTATTTTCACAGTCTGGAACTCCTCATACTTTTTGATTATACATTGCACTGCCACAAGAACTTCAAAACACTTGGATATAGCTTTAAAGCTTTTCTCTGCCATGGTACTAGAACTACCATGTTCTAGTGCAGTCTTATCAACTATAAGTTATGAACAGCTGATGCAGTAGTCATCCAATTGACATGCAGCTTTCTCTTTATGATTTAAGCCAGGAGTTACTGCAAGGCTACCTTAGAGTCCTTCTATTGTGAATGAGGCATGTAGACGATTACTAGCAGGTCACAGAGCAGTCCTAGGTTCAGAGGGTCATTAGGCTGCACAACAATCGTCATTAATAACCTCCATGAAGCTTTGCAAATCTGGCCCCTGAAGGATTTGGAAAATCTCTAAGCTCAGCAGGGGTTCAGGGTTGACAATAAGTATGACATGTAGTTTATTTAACAAAATAACCCATAATTAGACTTTCTCATCATTTCAGAGATTTTCATGACCTCTCAGCTTACCAGTCATTACCAAGTGTGCCAGTGTTTTGCCCATATATTTTCTCTATATATGTATTTTTATATATTTTGGAAATACTAAAATAAATTAATTCTTCCCCAAAAACACATCAATGGTTTTGTTCTTTTTTAATAATCATATTTAGATTCGGTTCAGGTCTTTCTGCTTAGAGCCTTTCCCCATTAGATGACTGTGTATGTCTGTATGTTTCTCACCTGGCTTAAGATGTGACCACACCTGCCATGCGTTTTCTCCACCAAGTTAAAAATTGGGAAGTTCCAATTGTTAATCTGACTCAGTAGAACCTCCAGTCCCTCCATCACCAGTGGTTCTGGGGCTAGAATTGGCTTGTCCTAAAAGGAGATGGCACAATTTTTGAAACCACAGATCATATGCATATACATCAGTTTTAAAATTAACAGAAAAGATTTATGACCAGCAAATGGGAGCAATGATTACTAAAAAGGTCGGTCATGTTTGACAGCAAGATAATTGCTGCTTGAACGTGTAGAGATGTCAAAAAATGGCACGTTTAAACATCTAAACATTATAACTGCAAATCACCTCAGGTGCTATTAAGGGTTGTAGAACTCGAGCCTCTACTTGGAATGTCCCACATGAGTCTTGCATATCAAAGGGCTTTCTTCGAGCATCTCCATCATCCTCGTTCTGTGCAAAATTGCTGCTGTCACTGTGATTGGTCTCATAGGTACTGTCATAGTCAGAAGACGCCAATGCTGGATCATCTAAGTGATTAAAAAGAATAAACATTACAGATACAGAAATCACTCATTGCCACTGTATTTTTAATTATGGTGGTTTGATTTTTTTTTCCAAAATGTTATACTGTGTTTTAACTTCAAGTTCTCAAAGACATACCTGCCATGTTTGCTGCCCCATGAGGTTGTAGTTTCATAACTCCTGACATATATGTATATGAGTGAAAAATTAATTCTATTTACATTCATCTACTCCTGTCAAATATAGGCTACTTGGCACAAAAAACCTACTCTCACTGTAGAGAATGCCCTCTAACAATCATCAAAACATGCTTTTAAACATTATAAAAAAGCAATCTGTAAAACTTTACCCAAATGCTGAAGCCGTGGCAGATGCTGAAATGAGCTATACATTCAACAACTATTAGATAATAATTTCCTGTAAAAAACTTGAGACCTAAAAAACTACATCACAAGATTACTATATAATCTGCAGTTTAATTGACAGTATTATAGTCAGTTAAAGTTAAAGATAAAAAGATTTACTTTATTAATACTGTGTATGATGAACAAGAAGTATTCTAGATTTAAGCCTCTTTGTTTAGAGTAGCACCACAGTAGTGCAAAAGTTATGCCTCATGAATCCTTTGTTAGAAAACACTTATTGTGATGGTTGGAGGCCTCTAGACACCTCAGTGTCGGTCCACCGTCATCGTGGCTTTGTTTTGGAGTGTCTTTCCATTCGCTTATTTGTTTAGCTGAAGTTTGGTTTTCTGTTCCTCGTACCTATTTCCTATGTTTTTGAGCGTAATGAAAGTACTTGAAATTATAGCCTGCCAACGCGCCTGTCCTCAATGCCTGGGAGAAGACGTGACAGATGGACCAAGCATCCAAGGCGCAGCAGATGGGGCTATAATCCTGAGAGATGTAAGGTGTTTGCCGTGAGTGAGGCAGGCTGGACCCAGCTGAGGGGTGGACCAACGAGGACGAGTCAGTTTTCCATCGCTTAGTTGCAGTATTTGAGTAAATGGACTTCGCTACTGTACTTAAGGTGCTGAAGTATGTGCTATTTTGAAATATTGAGGTGTTTAATTTCATTTCTATATTAGGACATAAAACCTCATAAATAAGCAGTTTCTTGTTTTTCACATTTCTTGGTGTTGTTTGAGCCTACATTCAGTATGAGTAAAATACTTAAGTTCTTTTAAAATCGGATACTTTAAGACTTTTACTCAAGTCCAATTGGAGTTGGTGACTTGTAACTTGTAATGGAGTCATTTTTACAGTAAGGTATCTGTACTTTTACTCAAGTATGGTTTTCAGGTATTCTTTACACCTCTGCTGAGTTGCTGTGTGGTGATAGTTCAGAACGATGGGGAAGAATGCACAAGCTTAAGCGGAGGAGTGTGCATGAGCCTAAGTGTTGCAGGAAGTCTCAGACTTCCCAGGCAGCTGGTCAGTGGGTGGGAGACACGGGCGTTGTGGACTGCCATACCTGCTTCGCCTACAACCCATAGCAGCGCAGAGGCTACACCCCGTAGCAGCGCAAGAGGCTCCTGCCCGCAGCTCACAATAGGCTGAGTGACCTAGCCAGCCACCAGTACCAGCACCAAGACAGCTCCAGATGCCAGTACCAGCACCAAGACAGCTCCAGTCGCCAGTACCAGCTCCAAGACGGCTCCAGCCGCCAGTACCAATGTCAAAACAGTTCCAGCCATCGGTACCAGTGCCAAGACAGCTACCGCCTCCCACTCTGGCCCCGCGACAGTTCCAACTGGCAGCTTGCAGTTCTGCAGAGGCCATAGAAGGGGTGGCTAGTGTAGAGGCCCTGGAGGGGGTGGCAGGCTTAGAGTTTCTAAAGGGGGTGGCTAGCTTAAAGGCCATTGAGGGAGTGGCTAGAGAAGAAGCTCTCGAGGAGGTGACTAGCAAAGAGGCCCTCGAGTAGGTGGCTAGTATAGAGGCCCTAGAGGGGGTGGCTAGCGTAGAGGCCCTAGAGGGGCTTGCTAGCGTTTCCGAGGCCCTAGAGGGGGTTGCTAGCATTTCTGAGGCCATAGAGGGGGTCACTAGCATATCTGAGGCCCTAGAGGGGGCTACTAGGGTTTCTGAGGCCCTATAGGGCATTGCTAGGTTTTCTGAGGCTTTAGAGGTTGCCAGCGTTTCTGAGGCCCCACAGGGCATTGGCTAGTGAGGAAGCCCTGGACGCCCCCCCAGGAGCTTTGAAATTTCACCCTATGGGTATTCCCTGAATTTTCTTGGGGTCTTGGCGAGCTTTGTTTAGCTCAAGTTTGGTTTTCTGGACCTTGTCCCTTTTCCTTTGTTTTTAAGTGTAATAAAAGTACTTGAAATGGAAGTCTGCCTATGTGCCTGTCCTCAATGCCTGGAAGATCAAAGGGGAAGACGTTTTTAAGAGGGAGTGAGATAAGTTTGTTAGGCTTTAGCCACTAGAAATGGTCCAAAAACAACAGCTAACAACGAGACCTCATTAAGAACTGAATGATAAACAAAAAACGAAACGTTTGCTCTGTTCATGCTACTTATGCATTTTCAGTGTATTTTATATTTCCATTAGTGTTTTTTGCTGGCATAAATAAAATTAAATAAAACAGAAGGATAAATAAAATTATGTACTAAATAAAAGCCACTGTAATTATTCCAACACCCTGATTCTGTATGTGTCTCACTATCTACACATTGTCTAAATCTGAATAAAAGCATCAGCTAAATAAACAACGCTATGCATAATTGTTATGTGTCTTGCAATGTTTTGTTTATTTAAATATTTAGCTAGTCAGTTTCAACAAATATATAAATATTATCTTAAATATTAATATAAATTCTGCTAAATTTCCAAATATAACTGTACTTTGTAGTACCGTTGAGAGAACCCAAAGCAACCATACACCGGTCAAAAGTTTGGACACACCATCTCGATTTCCTTTGTTTTTATTATTGGCTACCTTGTAGGTTAATACCATCTATTGGAATGCTATATAATTAACACGTGTTCTTTGTATAGTGTTCACTAGGGGAATTTCTTGCCTTCTTAATGTGCTTTGGATCAATAGTTGTGATGGTAGGGTTGGTATACAGTTAGTAATCCTGTTCGACTACGGTTATATTCCACACTATGGCAAGCACCACTTAACTAAGTAAAAAACATCAGTCCATCATTACCTAATTACAATACATATTGTGGTTTGTTTTAAAAAAAATTTTTTTTGCATATTTCCATGTGTTCTTTCACCATTTTGTTTGTTTTCAATATTAATCTACAATGTAGAAAATAATAAAAATGAAGAAAAATAATTGAATAAGAAGGTGTGTCCAAACTTTTGAGTAGTAGTGTATATTGGCTGTTGCTCTCGTGTTCTCGTTTTGTTCTTCTTAAAGCCCTGAGGTGCCGCCCAAATGCCCTGTACCTTCTAAGACTACTGGCAATTAACCTGAACGGAAAATGTTTGAGTGCATGCGTACATGGTGTGAGTGTGAGGGTGTGGCCAATGAGCGAGTCACTGTCCAGTGTCTGCTTTAACTGGTGGGCCACTACAACACTCCTCCTGAAACACCTGAAGAAGAGGTGCCACCCGATGAACTGTATAGGTCTTCAATCCAGTAAAATTCATTTTTGGTGATTGCCCATACAATTTACTGTATTTTTATTACTGTAACTTAAATTTGTGGGTGCTCTTGGAGCATAAGCCCCATGAATGTTGGGCTTTTGCTTTATATACATATATATCTCCATGCACACAGTGGAAGAAATAAATATTGAGTAAATTTTTTTTCAGTAAATATATTTCCATTGAGACTATTCATATGAAATGGTCACCAGATATTGCTTCTCAAGAAAAAAGAAAAATTCACAACAGTAATATCCATAAATAAAAGTCATTTGTAATAAAGTGGAAAGACACAGGAAAAATTATTGAATGCGCAAACTGGAATTCGTTTATTATGGAGAGATGCTTGTTTGTACTCACAACTTCAAGATCCCTGCATGAATTAATTTATCCCCTGCAGTGCTTGAGTGTGATTTTGACCCATTTTTCCATATTCCACAAAGATTTGATTGGATTTAAGTTAGGTGATTAACTGGACCCTTTGATTTTCTTCCTCTAAAACTATTTGAGAATTTTCTTTGCTGTATATTTTGGGCCAACTCACATATCATCGCCATCATCCTAATGGATGGCAGCAGATTCATTCTGAGAATCTCCTGATACATGGCCCCATTAATAATTTCTTCAATTATATGAAGTCTGCTAGTACCATGAGAAAAGAAACAGAACCACACCCTGATGCTTCCACCATCAAATTTCATTGATGGTATACAGCTATTCAGATGCTATGCAGTGCCATTTCTTTTCCTAATATGGTGTGTAGTCTGACAGCCAAAAAGTTACATTTTCGCCTGACCAGACTAAAATGAGCAAAATACTAAAAGTTAATATAAGAATATAAGAAACAAAACATTATTATTACCTGATGGTTGTATTTTATTTTACCTTTATCTGTAGAGCCCTCCCCATGCCACACTTTGCTATATGGCCTCCTGCAGCTGCAAAAGAGTATAGTAGATTAGAACATGAACATTTCTTTTGGATAAAGCAGTAAACACCAACACACAGTTTAAGTGGCAATAACTTATTCGACTCAAATAAATACTGGAACGGCACAAAGAAATTAAACTTTTAAGTTAGAACAATAGAAATATTTAAGGTAAGCTTAAACATCAAATCATTCCCTGTTCACATTTTTTCAGTATATGCTCCTTTAAATGATCACAAAAATGTGTCTGTAAATGTTTTAATTGATATTTTGCATCAGCATCATCAGCATCTTCTCCAGGTGTCTAGATCCTGCATGCATGATGCCAGGCTCTTTTCAGAACATCTGGGGTACACAGTGGGTACAAAAAATAACTCAATAAACAAATAATAACAAACTTAATAGAAACTTAATAGAAATAATACTGATATCCACATACTGTACATAAATGTGTAAAGTGTTTTTGCAATTTTGCTAAAATGATCAAACAATTCTACAATCCAAAATGACCAGTGACCACATACTTGTCTTCTGAGTGTTTATGTGTAATGTTTATACAGGAAAACTAATTGTAAAATCTGAGAAGAATCTAAGTGTCACGGGTGACGCGGCGGTTGCCACGACGCCGTGATTTACCCCAGTGTTCACAGCAATGAGGCAGGCAGGCATCAATGACTGTGTTTTCTTTATTTAAGCAAAACATAAACATAAACTTGTCTCGATGGCCGATACATGAGAAACAGGGCTGTGACTCTAAACGAGGCGATGGACCGACACAGAGGACCACATAAACTGAACTTAAATACATGATGTGACACAGACAGAAACCAATCAGTAACCAAAATCACTTAACTAAACACAAGACACCTGAAACTGTGAAACAAGAAACAAAACATGCACAAAATACCAAATAAAAGCCCCCAAAACAAAACCAAAACAGTGGCCCCTACCTCGGCCACTGGCCGAGCCATGACACTAAGGTAACTTTTAAAGGTGTCAACAGATTTGGCTCCGGTCACCAGCACTGTGATTTCATGTCAAATAAGCTTGAATGATTAACACAAAAGTTTATTAACCAGCTTAAGAATGTTTTATACATTTGTGCATTTATTACTGTATTAATTGTATTATTGTACATGCCTTTACAACTATCTCCCACATTTTTCCATTTTTGGATTATTATTATTATTATTATTATTATATTTGTTTATTTTTTTATTTTTTTATTTACCTTATTTTATTTACTTTATTTAATTGATTGATTGATTGATTGATCAATTGATTGAATACTGAATGCTGGTTTACCACTGGTAATATAACTGTAGACTCCTTAAATGATAATGTTCAAAATTAATATGTAAAATTCATATGGCAACCATACAGAAAACCATACAGAATTGTGTTATGATACACATCTGTGTGAGGAGCACCAAGCATAATATAATAATTATGGGCATGTCTGCCTGTCTTACCTACTACAGAGGGGTGGGGGTAGATAGTGTGTGGTACTGGAGCTAGGTGCAATCTGACTGTGGGTTAAGGCTTGATGAAGGGTCCATGGTGTGGAGAAGTTGTCCTGAAGGGCCCCAGAATCAGACAGGTCCACTGAGGGGGTTTTAGTGGTGGGACTATTGACTGGGGTCCCTGGGACTGGAGGGGAGTGGCATGGGGAGACCATTGGCGAGATGCTGAAGAGAGGGTGGCCTGTAATAAACACAGATAACATTCATTATTCAGTTAAATTCACAAAATGAAAACAACTGATTTAAACCACATAATGATGAATATTTCAAATTCTTCTACTGATCATTAGTACAATAAGAAAACAAAGCCCCATCCATGTATGTGAATGTTTGAGCATCTCTGGTGAAATTAAACATTTTGTTGTTTTTCTTAACTTCTGAATTTGACAATGCTAAGCTATATGTGCTCATCATTGTTCACTATAATGTTTTCTTAAAATAATAAAATAAACCAATGAGTAAAATGCATTAGTAAAAGAAAGGATAAAATAAGTACAGTTACAACTGATATATTTACCTCGCCTGCCTTTGCTGTAGAGGTAGTTGGGGGCCGAGTAGGCAGACCTGGATATAGAGATAACAAGTAAGAGGTGTTAAGAGTCACCATTGTAATTTACCTGCCTCCAATCCCCAAGATATTAATGTCTTTAAACTTATCCATATCATGGAAAACTTGATTGTCTCTTTTTCCAAACAAAACACTTTGATATATAATGTAAATAACATTAAAGTTTAAAAAGTTTGATTCACTACCAAAGTGTAGTGAATAGAACTGCAAAGAACACAAAACATTACATACATCCACCAATATATTCATACATGGATTCATCAGTCAAACCCAAAACATTTACGCTTTTAAGTCATTTAAGTCATATGTTGTAGTGCAATATTATCAGTGTAGAATGTGCTTTACTTAATAATAAACATAAGCTGTTTGGGGCACTGTGGCCACCAGAGGTCCTCCCAACACAGTAACACATCTAAGGCCTCTTTTCCACTGTCGAGCAAAATGGTTTTCCTGCTAGTACGTGCCTTTCTGAGCTGGTGTGAACTCGTGACACTGGTAATGTTTTACTTTTCTGTCTGATGTTCTGCACAGGACAGTGGATCAATGCCAGCTAACAGCTACACACACAATAAAATATGCTCAGTTTTAGCTTTCACTTTGTGTCTTTATTCTTCAAAATCTTGTTTTTCTGGGCTGCTACACTAAATTTAGCAGGCTGCAGCTCCCGGAGGAAATTGTCATATTGATAAATAAAGTTCTCTGATTCTGATTCTGATAAGATCAGATTAAATTTCTGTCCCTTCAATACCTCTCACCATTTTTATGGTCACTGGTGTCGGGAGAGCACCAGTTAGCCTGTACTGTTGTGTTCAGTAAATTAGGAGAGAAGAGCTCAATAATAACACATGTCAACAGGTCAAAATCATCAAAGATAAGTTTATGTGGGTTTTGTAGTGTTTTTCATGCTGATTTTAAATCTGTGTTTAGTTTTTCCCTAGCACGTACAGTTTCTGTGATGAAGCTAGTTATATATTGTATGATAGTTGGTATAATTAGCATATTAGCATATGGCTCTGAGTTCCATGTTCAAGATAGTGCTTGGACAAGACTCATGAACATGATTACACTGGAGGCCGCTCTCGATAAGAGAGTCAACCAAATGGCTTTAATGTAATGTTTACATTTTTACATACACATTACTTATACAATGTAATTTTAAATTATCAAGTGACAGGACCAAGGAATGGAACATAAAGTGCAAGTGTGTAAAGGCAGATTTGTGCAATCGTGAGGCAGAATTGTTCCCACTGTCTGCATTAAGTAGCTGTTGCATTATGCAATGGGGCAGCCTGTTCTGGATCCTGAGTGTCTTGAGACCTGCAGCTCAGGAAGTCCAGCATCCAGTTGCAATGAAGAGCTCAGTCCAAACAGTGCACAACAAGAATAAACTGTTATAATTTTGTAGTGAGGACGTCATTAAAGACTGCTGAACCAGACCTCAAACAAAGCTAGAACATTTAAGTAAGTTGTGATTATAAGGTGGATCCTAAGAACAAAATAACCCAAGTGAATTAATGCATTAGTACAAAACAGTGAGCTATAACTCACCCTGACTGTAAATGCAGCCATTTTGGCTTGGTGTCCTACTGGACATTGTCACTTAATCACCTGTGGGCCACATTCTGCCAATATGAGTGAAGAGCCAATTAAGCAAGCTTGGAGAATGTGTAGTAAAACTGCAAGCCAATAAGTGTTTGTGTTTACTACCATTTGACACTCAACCTTGTTGATGAACATGTTACACCAGTTCTGACAATAATAATCCCAAGGAGACAATGCCATATTGCTGATTTTACAAGTATCCAACTAGACTTCAGACTTAAAAAGCTAAATAGAATATTGTATCACAATAGTAGTGTACTGTGTGTAAAACCTGGTGGAGGGAGTGTCATGGACGGGTTTCATGCTGGCACTGTGGTCTCGCCTCATAGGGCCAGGCTCAATGGTTGGAAGCCCTGTGGCAGAGGTGGTTGTTGTCCATGAAGAAGAGATGCGTCGCAGAAGCCCAGGAGGCAAACTCCGCCGTAAGCGCTGTTGTAAGAGAATCACTTCAAGCTTTTGTCGAAAACACATTTTTTTTTCTTGTTGTCACAGATGCCAGCTGCATACCATTTAGGTATAAGGGCCTTTGGCAAAATGGTTGTTGTAACTATAACACAATTTACAGAAATGGTTTGTGTGTTTATTTATCAGAATAAACAAGTGATCAACAAGAACAAATACAAATCAGACATTATTTGTAAGAACACAGAGAACAAGGAAAACATAGCCTAACTAATTGCTCCAATTATTATTAATCACGTCGTATTCAACCAGTTTCACACTTCAAAAGGCCCACAAAGACATCAAATAAATAAATAAATTGCAATATCACAGCTAAATGAGTGATTTGCAATATCACATCTGTGATAAGAAGTGCAGCTCTCAGTGTGCTGAAGGAGCTTAATCAGGTAAAAAGGATAAACTAAAGTTTCTGATCAGATGATTATTTTGCAATGATATACAGGGTATACTAACTGTAAAGGGGTAGTTATTCCATGTATTGCACATAATGAATAAAAGGGTATTGAATTTTAGGTACAGTATACCTTTTGTATAAATATTTGTGTTTAGGCAAGAGCACCCATTGATTAGAACTAAACCCACTGCAAAAACGACTACTAGCTCGTTATTACAGGCAATACAGTAAATAACATAACTGTGGTAATTAAAAGTGCTTAAAACATTTTTGTATTCTGTAATCTGTTTATGTTCTTAGTTTATCTTCCAATTATCATGGAATACAGTATTCCCCCAGTTTTCCGCGGATCAGGAGTCTCGGATTCAGTCACACGCACATTTTTTTAAACTCGTTGTTTTACGCGGAAAACCCACAATAAAGCGGACACTGCGCTTTTTTTTTGAGAACCGAACTGTATTACCGCCACCAGCCCAACGGTGGCAGTAATACACCGAAAAGTTGTCAGCCACCATAAAAAGAAGAAGAAGCCTGCATCTTGTCCTTCTATTTCAGTGTTTTAAACCCCCCCTCCCCAATTGTTCAAGTTCTCAGTTTACTTAGCTGTCTAAACATAGAGAGAGTGGAGAGAGTAGAAATGTTAGTCTTAGCATTAGCAGTTAGCATTAGCATCATGCAACAGTGTTTCTCTCTCTCCCACTCACTCACTCACTCACAAACACACACACACATACGCACACGCACACACACACACACACACAAATAAACCAATATTTCCTACCTTGCCCCTGACTTAACTTAGCATCAGCACAGCTGTCTTGTTCTTTTGTATACAGTCTTTGCACGTTGTTAATGCTAACTGCTAATGCTAACATTTAAGCAACATTTTCTGATTGTGATTATTTATTTACCTTTACATTTTCTTTATTGGTAATGCATGAAATTAAAGTGTTCTGGGAGCAGATTTAGGGGCATAGTTAGGATTTACATTATAAAAATAGGCATTTTTTTAACCAAATCAAATGTACGTAACCCCAAGAGCAGAAGATTACTGTATATGTATATATGAATTATTTCTAAATGTCGATAACAGATATGTAAAATGTATTTATCTCTTAATCCACAGGATGGCACTCTTTCTTTACGAGAAGAACAAGCGTTCTGCCAGTTGAGTTGAGACAGGTCTGATATGTAATGAATTAAACATTTCTCTAGCACCGTTTGCAGGAATACTCAAACATACTCTAGGCATTCAATAAAGTATAAATTGACTGACAAACATATTTAATGTAATAGCACTAAAAAGGATTATGCAGAAACCTGGTGTTTATATACATGTACACACCAACCAGAAACAACAATAAACCACTGACAGATTAAATTAATAATACTGAATATGTCTTTACAACGGCAGCTTTTAAGGGTTAGATGCCATAGGGGAAGATAGCTCGCTCCGACTCCAGCCATTGTTTAATAGCAAACATAGCCGTTCGCTGCAATAAAATTATAATTATTGGATATTAATATTCACTTTGAAAACGAACAGGATCTTCTAAAATCTGCGTTTACTTCAATTCTAGATACAGTAGGCTTCACTCAGCATGTAACAGGGCCTAGTTACCATTGTAGCCATACACTTGACCTTATCTTGACCCTTGGTATTCATGTGGATAACATAGCCATTCCTCCTTGGTCTACAGTAATCTCAGATCACTACATCATTACATATAATCACCATTTTAATCATCATTTGAGCATGTCCCCTTGCTTTGGTATTAATCGTGCAATTACACCTGCCACAGCTCATAGTTTTATTGAAAATCTTCCAGAAATATCAAACCCATTTGGCACTCCATCTCGTCCAACAGACCTAGATAACCTAAACGAATGCCTCGAGAACTCTCTTTGATCCACACTTGACTACATTTCACCTCTAAGGCGTAAAAAAATGATCAAACAAAATGATCTTAAAAAAAACGTGCGACAGAGCACTTACCACGGCTCCCTCAGCCTATCCATCATCGTTCACTGAATCTACTAAAAAAAAAACAGGGTTTCTGTTTAGTGCAATTTCTACTAGTAACCAGGGAGGTACAGAACCAAAGATCCCTGCTAATTTTACTAGTGATGTTTTTATAATTAGACAAGAAGTTCAATCTTCAATCACATTTGCCGCCCAATTCAGCAGACACAGATACTGCTTAAATCTCAGCTGTAGTTGAGAAACTAACATCTTTTAACGGACAAACAGAACTTCCTGCAATTATTCTCTCTTCAAAATCCTGTACCTGTGCGCTCTACTTGCTTAAGTGTACGCTCGGCTTGCTTAAAGAAGTCCTTCCAGTAATCATCAGGCCTCTCCTATCAGTATGAAACACCTCACTTAGTATTGGCTATCTACTGAAATCCTTTAAACTAGCATTTATTAAACTTCTGTTAAAAAAATGCAACTTGATCCATGCGAGCTCTCAAATTATCTCTAAGCTTCCATTTCTATCTAAGATCTAAAGATATCATGGCTCACCAGTTATGTTATTTTTGTGTAGACAAAATATAACAAAAATATATATGAAAAAATTTAATCCAAGTTCTCTTTGTTGGTTCTGTTTGATCTTAGCGATGCATTCCAAACAAATTACCACGCTTTTTTACTAGACAGACTAGAAAACCTTGTCGGAATCACTGGAACAGCCTTATCCTGGCTATATCTTACCTATCGCTATCAGTTCATTACAGTTAACGGGGAATCCTCAGCATCCACTAAAGTAAAATACTGTTAGGTCTAATGCTTGATCTTGCTGGTTCCTCAGCCTCTCCAACGTTAACTGTAAAGGATCTTGGTGTCGCTGTGGATCCCAATCTATCATATGAGACTCATATAAGTATTGAAACTAAATTAGCTTTCCTTCATCCACAAAATATTGCTAAATTAAGAAGTGCACAATGTCTCCATGATACAGAAAAATTAGTCCACGCCTTTATTATTTCCAGGCAGCTAGAGTCCTTAGTAGAGCCAGGAAATTCAACCACATTAGCCCAATATTATCTAGACTTCATTGGCTTCCGATCAAATTTCATATCGACTACAAATTCTAATTACATATAATTACATATCTTCTAATTACACATAAAACCTTAAATGGCCTAGCACTTCATTCCCTCCATGAACTTTTACTTACTATGAACCTCTTACTATGAACCTCTGCAGTCACTCAGTTCTAAATATGCTGACTACTTACTTGTAGAATTATGAAAACTTCAGCAGGGGAAGAGTGTTCTCATATATAGCCTCCAGGCTCTGGAATGCCATACCAAACAACACACAGTCTCAGTTTTAAGTTTGAAAACATACTTGTTTAGTCAGGCTTTTTGTATTTAATTTGTCCTGTAATTGTTTTCTGTTTTTCTATTAGAAGGTGTAGAGCTGGGAAGGGATGGGCACAGAGAATTCAAGTAAACTGGGACACTGGTGTTGTTGCCCCACCACTCCTCACATTGTGACAGTGTAATGGAGGTGCGCTGGTGCCTCAGGGCACTCTCAGGCCCATCACACCTCTCTGGTTCTGCCCTTTCTAGCTAGGCTGCTCTAGAACTTGCTCTCCTCACAGATACAAATAATCATCTGCAAATTTGGGGCTCTTCCCCAAGCTGGAGCAACTGCTGCTTAAAGCTCCAGCGAAGATTGTTGCTCCTGATCCTGATGTTTATGGATTACAGACTCTCAGTTCCTCTTTCAGCAATATCTACCTCTGTGGGCACTTAGTTAAACCAACTCTGTTAGCTGTAGATGGCTTATCTGTCTATAATCTTGTTCACTGAGGCCTTCTCTTGTTATTTATCCCCATAAAGATTCTTGCTCATATCTCTCTGGGTCCACCTGAAAAGGACGGTTCCCCTTTTGAGTCTTGGTTCCTCTCAAGGTTTCTTCCTCCAGCTGAGGGAGTTTTTCCTCGCATCTGTCACCTTTGGCTTACTCATTAGGGACTTGGACCTGGACTCTGTAAAGCTGCTTTGTGACAGCTTGGTTGTAAAAAAGCGCTATATAAATAAAACTGAATTGAAAAAAAAAAAGGAATATTAAGCAAGTACATATCTTTAACTTCATGTTTTGAAAACAGGAAATGCGTAAGGAGTGAGTCAGAGCATCTTTAAAATGACAAGTAATTCACATGAATGTTACTGTGACACATAACATCTACCTAAATATTGCTTCAGATCAAGTACAGGTCTGAAGCCAGAGACCTACACAATATAAAACAGGTGGTTTTACTGTTATTGGCTCATTGGTTTGAATAACGGCCTAACAATATATCAGAATAATTATATTGAAGTAATTAAGTGTAGACGTATTTGTTTTTTTCTTTTGGAATCATTAAAGCAATTATCTATCCAAATTACAGAAGCATAGCACCACAGAGCAAACTTCTTACAGCAGCTAATTGCAATATTTCTGATTGTTTTGCTCCATGTACAGCACCACAGGACCAAGCTACATCCACTTACATTAAGACAACGTCATTCTCTAAGTTGTGACATAAGTGCTATCTATGTAGGCGTGGGTGATGACACAATGCTGGTGTCAAAAAATTGTTTATTTAACAGCAATAAAACTAGCCCTGCAAATTTCTCACCAGAATTACAGTTGTGTTCTAGGGTCATTTGGTCATGTTTCTGCACAGTAAAAAATCAATGATTTATAAAACTGAGATTGAAAATACTTTGGCCAAAATAACTGAATGAATGAATTATTAAACATACATTAGAATATATTTAAAAATATATTACTGTCACGGTCGCACCACCCTCTCCCCGTAGGTTCCGCTCCCCGTCCCCAGAATATTAGTTTTCCTGGTTGCTTTATCCCAGTGTCTTACCTCCCTTTCCCCCCTTGTTCCCTTTAGAGTCTCCCAGCACTGTTTGTATCGCGCCCCGTCTTGATTTCGTTACATCTGTTTCCCATCTTGATTTGTCTCACCTGTTTCCCATCCCGTGCACTATTTATAGCCCAGCCCGACTCCGAATCTGCATGCCAGTATTGGCTCCATTTTGCGTGTGTGTGTTTTACTCCCCTATCTTGGTTGCTTTGAGAGTTTTTGCCATTAATTTCCTTGTATCTCCCTTTTCTGTGTTGCAGGCTCATGCTGGTTTTCCCCGGTGTGCGCCCTGAAGTGGCTGGTTTTTGGTTTCCCCTGTTTCTTGTCTGCTGGGACAAGCCTCGTTTTCTGTTTTGTGTTTTTATGCCAGCACGAGCCTTGCTATTTTTGTTTTTGTACAGTGTTTTTCTGTTTTTCCCCCTGAGTCGGGGTCCCCCTGGTCCTGTTTTGTTATTTAAAGTGTTTTCTTTTTCATCCAGTTCGGCGTCCTCCCCTTTCCCTTTCCACACACTCACCGTGACAATTACCAGGAAAAAATTCCAGGAAAGTAAGCCCTCTCTTTCACACTGTTGTCTTGACACTCAAAAGAAAAAAATTTAAATATCTGAATCTGAATATCCACTGAAAGTCAAGGAAAGTGTATTATAAACCTGACTTTGAAATGCACTTTTTGTCATTGAGGTCTTGGCTAATGTTAACTACTTTTCCCACTTCCAAATACAGGCTGCAGCCTGTCACAAGTTGCAGCCTTTCTGGTCGTTTTTCAGCTGACCGTATAATTCCTATTGGTTTGTGGGTTCCTGAGTTTACTTTTTTAGCTAAGTGCATAGTGGACCTTGGTTGTCAGTCCACTGTCATCCACCCTAGGTTTATAGGTACTCCATTCTCCTTAAGTTTCTATGTGCCTGTTTCTGTACGTAAAAGTTTATAAACATGGAAATCTGCGTTTGCGCCATCTGTCTTGGGGAGCTATGACACAGCCAAACCGGACACCTAGCTGGGCCTTTTTGCAGAATGTAAAAGCAGGCATTCAGCAAATGATTAAGATTATTGTAGTGTTTGGATTATTGGAGTGTACAGGTACAGTAATCCATTTTTTGCTGGGTTTACGTTCTAAGAGCACCAGTGTATAGTGAAAAAACGTGTTATTGTGTTTTGGTTTAAAAAAAAAACAAACCTAAAAATGTCTATTTTTATAGTGTAAACCCTAAATATGCCCCCAGATATGCTCCCAGAACACTTTCATTTCATTTTAAACTTAGTTTAATGCATTATCCTTAATGAAAATGTATAGGTAAATAATCAGAATGCAAAAACTTTAGCATTAGCAGTTAGCATTAGCAGCATGCTCTGTCTAAACAAAGACTTGTACACAAAAGAAATATTGAAATAACTCTTTCTAACCACATGTTTAGACAGGGCACCGCTTACTAATACTAAATAAACTGAGATAACTGAGATAAATACAAGACAATACAAGGACAAGACACAGAGCATCAGGCTTCTTTATATGGCGGTTGACAACTTTTCAGTGTATTACCGCCACCAGTCCACTGTGTATGTGTGTGTGTGTTTAAGCCTGTATTTGACTAATCGATAGAGTACAATTTTTTAATACAACAGAGGTTCTAAGAAAAAGAGATCTAGAAACACATTCACAGATCAACTTCCATTATCAATTTTCAAATGATTTCCAATGAACTACAATGCAAAATTAAAACTTCCAGACAAAGATAAAACATTGGATTCTACCTTAGGGATAGCCAGTCTCTCACTTCTCTCAGGAATCTCTTCAGAGTCAGAGTAGGTATGTCCATCGCTGGAGGACAACAGGGGGCTGAGATGTGGCCGGTGGTGGAAGGGCTGGAAGGTGAGCTGGGTACTGAGCAAGTTACTGACAGCCCGCAATGAGCTGCAGGTCTTTGGGGACAGTGAAGAATCAGCCAGGAGGTCTGAGATCAGTCCATGGGCTTCACCCATCACTGCAATATCCACCATCACACTTGTACCTGAGGACTACACAGTGTGTGAAAGAGTTAGAGAAAGAGAGAAAGATGCTGTGTCATTTTTGTGGTCCTGTCTCTCCTTCTATCAGGATCATTTATGGGTGAGCTCCCCAATCAATGAGCTGTGCTAAAATATAAAAAGACAGATCAGAATTTTATAACGGAAATTTTAAGGTATATCTCATTACCATTATAATCAGTCTCTCACACATGCGCATTGGCACACACAACACAGACCATTGCATCCAATGCATGTAGATATATGATCATGCACCTGCATAATGTAGAATATACATTTTATTAGTGGTGGGCCGTTATCGGCGTTAATGTGTTGCATAAATGTGAGACTCTTATCGGGCGATAAAAAAATGATCGGCGTTAATCTATTCACAAAGTTGGGTTGGGAGCTGGGTCTATACTATGCAAGCTGCCTACTGTGAAACAGGGACGTCACTAGGACGGAAAAACAAGGGGGGCTTAGCCCCCAGGGTTGTAAGAAGAACTGAGGCGTGTGCGCTTGTGCCACTGCTATCCTATGCTTTTGTTTGCCATTTTTCCTGCATTTTGTAAAGTAGTTGGCTTTCATGTTAGCTGGGTGGTTCAGTTCCTCCATATACTGCACAGCATTAAGACACCATAGCATTAAAACCATCCATTGAGAAAGATGGAATATGTTTGCTGCATCTTCAGTTTCAATCACTGGCCAATTTAAGACTTTGTCCGAAAATAAGGTGGATATACCGTTGCAGCAGCATAACCCCTATCTGGACACATAAATTGACTCTGGACACACAAAACTATGAACCAGTTCCTTAGGGTGTCCTGATGTGAGTTGCTCTAAAAAATACAGCCTGTCCTAGCTGTTCTCCATTTTCCTTTCAATGCCATGTTTAAAAATTCTTTTGAGGAACTGATACTCCATGGAATATCCTTTAAAGACAGGAATCATGACTAATGGCAAACTGGCCTTGTTGCTCAATGAGAGCTTCTGTTATTGTTTTGATTTTCCATTATGTTCACCCAGATTCACAGGTTCACATGACCTTTATTTGAATCATGTGGAATTGTAGGTCTTTTGCTTTGCCTTTGTGTTGATGTGCCTACAGCTCCAAGTGCCTCTGATATGAAGTCACGTTGTGTACCTGAAGAGGCAATGGGATCAGATGGTTGAGGACTGCTGATAGCTGGTGTTTTATAGTGCCACCTACAGGAAGCTTGCATGTAGGTGCAACATACATTGTGTCCAAAGGATCATAATGATTCTGATGAGGTGCTATTGTTTTTCTGTGCCCAGGTGCTTCTGCTGTCAGAAGCTGATGCAGTACCATTTCCTTAGGCTTGTTTTGAGGGTCCCTTGGCACTGCCCAAAACTGCTGCATGTTGTGTATATACTTGGGTTGTCTCAGTGTCCTCAAATTCATTCATAATTGACTATTTTCCTGCTGAAGTGGCAGCAGTGCCAATCCGGTCTCTAAATATTGATTAATTGCATTCTCTATGACATTTCAAATTCTTTAAAAATGCTTACATTTGCTATATTTGCAGCCATCTGAGTTTCTAATTCAAGCTTCTCTTTCTCAGCTCAGAGTTCTGTTTCTTTTCTTTCAAGTTGTTGTTGGGAAAATCAAGAGAAATCAAGACATTAGGAAAAGAATTGTGGACCTCCACAAGTGTGGCTCATCCTTAGGTGCAATTTCCAGATATCTGAAGGTTCCACATTCATCCGTGCAGACAATAATAAGCAAGTATAAAAACATGGGAATGTACAACCGTCATACTGCTTGGTAAGGAGATGGATTTTGAGTCCCAGAGAGGAACGTATTTTGGTACAAAATGTGCGAATCAACCCCAGGACAACAGCAAAAGACCTTGTGAAGATGCTGGCTGAAACAGGTAAGACAGTGTCATTAACCACAGTAAAACGAGTCCTGTACCGACATGAGCTGAAAGGTTACTCTGGGAGGAGAAAGCCATTACTTCAAAACCACCATAAAAAAGCCAGGCATGGGGACAAAACTCTTAATTTCTAGAGACATGTCCTGTGGTCTGATGAAACAAAAATTGAACTGTTCAGCCATAATGATAAATGGTATATTTGGAGGAAAAAGGGGGAAGTTTTGAAGCCTCAGAACACCATCCCAACTGTGAAGTATGAGGGTGGTAGTATAATGTGGGGTTGCTTTTCTGCAGAAGGGACTGGTGCACTTCAAAAAAAAGATGGCATCATGAGAAAATAAATTTATGTGGATATATTGAAGCAACATCTGAAGACATCAGTCAGGAAGTGGACAATGATCCATAACTCCAAATTAGTTACAATGTAGCTTAAGGACAACAAAGTCAAGATATAGCAGTGGCCATCACAAAGCCCTGATCTCAATCCCATAAAAAATTTGTGGGCGTCACTGAAAAGGCAAGTGCGAGCAAGAAGGCCTACAAACCTCACCCAGTTACACCAGTTCTGTCAAGAGGAGTGGGCCAAAATTCCAGCAAAGCATTGTAAAAAGCTTGTGGAAGGATACCCAAAACATTTGGCCCAAGTAAAACAGTTTCAGGCAATTCTACCAAATACTAAGGAAGTGTATGTACATTTTTGACTGATGAAAGTAATAAATAAAAAATCCCATAGAATTCTCTCTCTCTTTATTCTGACATTTAATAAATGCAAAAAACATGTTAATATTTATTGATCTAAAACAGAAAAAGTTTACTCTGATTTAATGTTTGACAGTAAAGAAAAAAAGTTTGTGTTTTTTCTGGTGTATGTAAATATCTGGTTTCAACTGTATATATATATATATAGCTGTCCGATGCACGGGGGCCATCGGCCTGTCTTTCTCGGCCGAGACGCAAACATAAATAATAAGTAGGTTTAAAGTAAAAATATGGAATTCTCAGAAACATAAAGTAGAAATGCAAAAAAATTGTTTTTGGAAAAAAAAAACGGCTATTCGTCTGTCTTTCTCGGCTGAGACGCAGACCTCTGGTGAAGAAACTGTTGAAGAAAGCTGGTGAAGAAACTCCGGGCTGTTTTTTAGTCTGAGTACAACATATTTAACCATCCCAAAAGCGTTTTCTTTGTGTTCTCGTGACAGTACAAAAACATTTATACAGTTATATTTTGTATGGAAATGTAGCTGAATTTACGTTCATATTTATGTTTGCTTCTATTTAAAATGCATGAAGAATTATTAAAAAAGCAAAAGAAATGTGGCTATCTTTCCACACATTTTCTGGAGTTTTCACCAACAATTATTAGTCCGTTTCTAAGAAAAAATGACTAAATCCACCTCTCACTTGCTCATCAGCAACACCCACACATCTTGCATGCTTCTACACGTGCCCCTCTCATCCCTCCTACCCCATCCAACCCCATTCTCAACCCTGATAACAGCGGCATTGGAAATGACTCACGTTAAAGTATTTAAGCAGGAAACTCGGTATCCTCTGCACACAGACATTGAAGTCGCTTGCTTCATGCTCACCATGTCAAACTCTTTCTTTTGGGTCTACTCCGTGACAAACAATTCATCTTTTCAACAAATAACCAAAATATGTATCTTATGACGGGTCTTCTTCTGGTGTGGTGTTGCGCTTGCTTTTCTTGGTAGGCTTAAGGCACATCATGATGGGAAGTTGCTGACATTCTTTCTTCATTGTGACAAGGAGGATTGTATGGCTGAACGACAGCACTGATGCCATTATTAACTTGGAGAGCACAAATTCTATGAGGATCCCATGCATCAATCATCTCTTGTAACTCCTTCGCTGACCTAATAATCTGGGACAGATGTTCCAGTTCCGCTAGTACTTTACATTTTTTAATGTAAAATTCTCATCCGTGTCCATTGCATCTACCATGTGTTCCTTTATTCCTGGTATAAGGAGCCTTAAAGGCATGGATAACACCTTGTTCCATAGGTTGGGTCAGTAAGGAACTCAATCTGGACTCCCTTGTATTTCAAATCTGAAGGGTGGCCACCAGCATTATCCATAATGAGCAACACCTTGATGTCCATGCCTAAGCGGTGGAGATATTCCTTGGCTTGAGGGATGAAACACTGGTGAAACCAGTTGGAAGCTATGGTTTTCATAACCCAGGCCTTAGGGTTATGCATTCAGTGGACAGGCAGTAGGTTTTTATTTATGTTTTTGAGGGCCCTAGGGTTTGCTGATTTGTAGACCAGACCTGGTTTTATCATGTAACCAGCAGCATCGCCACACATAATGCATGTCACTCTGTCTTTACATACCTTAAAAAGAGGTTTGGCTTTGTCCTTCATGATGTAAGTTCTGGACTGCATCTTTTTCCAGAACAATCCAGACTCATCCATGTTAAAAACTTGTTCGGGCTTATATTCCTTCTCCTCTATGATGTGCCTAAAGGTCTCTGGGTACTTCTCCGTGGCTTCTTTATTGGCAGATGATGCCTCTCCATAGAGAGAAACATTTAATATTGAATCGTTTCTGAAAATAAGCAAACAATCCCTTACTGGCTCGAAAATCTTCAGGCTTGTTGATGGCCATGGTTGTGGTTTTCTGTACCTTCCACGTAAAACAATGACATTGATTCATTGTTTTACATGTGGGATTACTATATATATATATATATATATATATATATCTTCAGAACAGCGTGGAAACTGCAAAAATTCTCCCATTTTTTCCCCCAATTATTAAAAATATATAACTAAAAACTAGGGCTGGGAAAGTTATTTCGCGTTAACGCATTATTTACTTAACGCCGACAATTATTTTATCGCGCGTTAACGCAGGTTTTTTAAATCCTTTTAT
>JBBPDC010013669.1:0-13275 GCA_037974485.1 Hemigrammopetersius urotaenia | reverse complement strand
TTACAACTAAGAATAAAACAAACTTCATGCCATCAGTGAAAGAGCTCTTTATTGACCTTAAGAAGAGGTAGAAGTGATAAATGGCACATGTATCCTGTGACAAGGGTTAATAGGTCACAAAGAAGCTTAGTATGTTGGTTATAATTATGTTGATCTAGTCTTCTAAATGTGCAATTCAGTCTTATAGTTTACATACATACATGTATATTTTTTTACAATACAGTCATGCATACTTATATTCCTATACTGTACATTTTAGACTATATTTGAACATTTAATTTTATACTATACTGTGACATAGTATTTTATTCTATTCTATTGTTTTTCTTAATTTTGCTGCTCTTATCTTTGTATCGTCCACTTTCTGCCATGACCAAGCAAATTTCCCACTTGTGGGACTAATAAAAGGTTTATCTTATCTTATATTAAGGGATGAACACATAAGAAGTGGACAATAACTTCTATATATTTTTCCCAGGCACCATGATATCTGTTGATACACCCCTTCTGTTCCTTCAACCTGAGGTCGTCCTTTATTGAAGCTCAGTGCAAGGTCCTCTATTATTATGAGGTCCTCAGGTGGAGGCCACACCAGTATCATTGGCCTGGCTCATTTTCTTTGGGGCTGCAATTGCATTTATGAATATTGTAAACTATTGTTTTCATAAGATACTTACCACTGTGAAATATATATTTTATATTTAGTTTTCTCTTGCTGCCAGATTGTTCCCTCTCCACAGAGATTGCTTCTGTAGTGAACGATGGATATTCAAGTCAATAGGCAAGAGGGTCAGTGGAGATCAAACACGTCTAAGCCATTAGGGCTGTATTTAACAACCTAAAGTCTTTGTAGTCATAGGGTTACACATAGGCTGAAACTGAATTTTCTAGGCCGCTTTTCACATAGATAATCAGTTTAAGTTTATTAGTAACATGGAAAGACAAAAAGTACTTTATGAAGAATAAAAGTTACACTATAAAGTAAAATGAACATATGAAGCCAATGGAGAGAAGGGCCAGGTGGCCAGGAGGTTCAAATTGGGAAATTTCTTGCAGTGAGGTAACAATGTTCATTACTGTACCAAAAATATTGCTGTTGAAAAAAAAGAAAAAAGGCGCTTTTTTTCCCCTTTTCTTACTTTTTTTTGGGTAATTCTGGCATTCTTTAACTACTTTCATACCCCCGTGCCTTAAGAAATGGTTAAGGAGTTGACTCATACTCATTCTTCTTTTTTTTCATTTGTTTTTATGTTGATGTTGTGAATAGTAATTTATGGTGTTAAAGTAGAATGCTGTGTGACAAATAATTACTTGTCATGATTCTGTGTTTGCCCCCCTCCCCCTAAAAACAAACAAAAAAAACAACTAAGGACCACTATGGAAATAAGCATTACTGCTTTTTGTGTTACCCTGGCTGTTTTTGTTTGTTTACTGGATGGTGCGGTATGTACAGCGATATCATGTTTTTAAATGAACGGGTCAAATAAATCAATCAATCAAGCAATTCTAATCAAGATAGAGAGATAAGCGTGATAGACTACAATCAGACACTATTTATATATACATGAGAAATATAAAACACTGCAAACTGGTTAACTAGTAAATTTTACAGAGAGCTGTAACATGTTACATGTAACATGAAAACAACCCTCAAAGTAACTCCTCTTGACCATAGCCTGGTGTGGCAGCTTAGCCTCATCAGTGATTAAGGTAATCCGGTACACATCTAAGAACAAGACTGGAAAATCTAGACTCTACTAATTACTTCATCTGCTGTATTGTCTTTGCTCAATAAGAATGTCTTCACTACCTGCAACCATCAGACACACACACATCCAATATACCAATATCTCTCTCTCCACAACTATTTTTGTCATGTTTTAGTAAATGAAAACTGAAGACATTTTAGTCGAGTTTTACTCAAAGGAAGTTCTGATGAGAATTTAAGACATTTATTTTGCCAACCAAACATGTTAGAAGTTAGAAGTACATGCACATAAATTGAAATAAAAATAAATAAAAAAATAAAATGAAAATGTGTCTAATGCCATAAAACTCACATTTGTAAAACTGGTAAAAACCTTAAGCGTGTTTGCCTGAACTAACCTGATTTTTTTTTTTTTATTCCTGAACAAATATAGTCTACTCAACCAAATCAGAACAATTTAGGATAAGCTTTTTTGCATGGCTATGGGAAAGGCTGCTTATCAAAATGCTGTGTACGAGAGACGCTCGACCTTAGTGTTGAATGGCGCTACGTCCCAATACTTTTGTCCACTCTAAATAGATTTAATTCACAGTGCCTCTCAATGCACAAAAGTATTGGGACGTAGCGTCATTCAACACTAAGGTCAAGCGTCCTAATCCTTTTTTCTCCCCTCGCTATCGTACAGGAAATATCGTCTCGTCTCGTTTTAGTAAACGAAAATAAAGAGACATTTTAGCATAATTTTTATTTCGTAAACCACAACTAGTCTAAAATTTCGCGGCTCTAGGCCGAGTTAGGGGGCTGTCTTCCAGGTAGCCGGGGGAGGGGCTGCCCGCTGCAAGGCCTGTTGAAAATTGTTGTTGTCTGCCGACGATTTCAGTAGAGCTCAGTGTGGTTTGAGGAACGCCAGACAGAGGTCGAACTACTCTAAGCGCTGGTAAGACCATTCTGTTTGGTTTCTGTGACTCGTCTGTTCTACTGGAGTCGTGTTTCCTTCAGTAGCGTCAGTGCTCCACCCGAACACATATTGTGTGGACAGAAGTATTGGGATACCCAAGGGCGTAACTTTGTGCTGAACATTGGTAGGCGGAGGTCAAGATTTCTGTCTACATAAATACATACATTTGTTTTAAACGCCAAAGGGCCACCGGCATTTTTGTTTGTCGGCTCTCCGCTGCTGTTTTGCCAGATATCAAAAATACCACATGGTGACCTGTTAAGCTCTGTTTATTTACTCTACTGGAAAAAACAGCTAGACCAGCTCAAGCTGTGTTTTGGAACATGGTAGCTGGTAGCTGGTTACACCACCCAGTTCCAGCTTATGCTGGTGGCTGCATTTTTCAGTAACTGATTTAATAGATTTTTTAGCTAGTTATTTATGACAAATTATGAACAATTGCTTTTTAATAACACCTTCCAGTTACAATACATGTCCAAAGCCTGTTCTGCTTCATGAATATAGCAAAAACAACACATTCAGGAGGAGAATTGTTTGTGAATCATTCAACAATGTTTATCAAAAAACATTTAGTTTTTTGCGTCCTTGAATTGATATGAGAAAAATATTTAGTGTAATTAATCGGCAGTAATAACCTTAATGAACATTACTGAACAAAAAAGTACTAACAATTTTCAGCAGCTTACATCACACGCATTTTTTGTTGATGTCTTGAATTTTTTCTGTTATACAGCGTCCGAGTTTTCCTGCTCTGGCCTTCAGCTCCAAATTTTTGCCCTCCAGCCACTTTTGAAAGCAACCCAGGAAAAAAGGCATAACTGATCAATCAATTGTACGGCAAATACAATCAACAGATTACATGAACAGAGTCAAAGTCAGAAAAATCTAGCAGGGACCAGTTATTTGTTGTAGTAGCATCTCATAAACCTCCATTTCCACTACAAATAGTTACTGTTTTTGTTCTATACTGATCCTATAAAGACACTGACACAGTTATGTTTTCTTTTTCAGTTGTGGTGCTGTGAAATCAGCATTAGAATGACTGACCAACTCACTTCTGTGCTGTCTAAAATTGCAAGTTAAAATGAAATAGTTTAAAATATATTTTTCTATGAAGTTAATCAGCCTTTTCATGTTACCTACAGCATTATCTTTAGCTTCCTTCCTTTCTGAAGTACTGTTTTCTGGTGGAATTTTATCAAGCTACTTTGGCACTCGAATTCCTTTGCCAGTTGCCAGAAATCGTTCAATTTCTTCACAAGTTTCTGGAAAAATACATAAGCAAACAAACAAACAAGATTATGTGAATAAGTGCATTCTGTTGTAAGTAAATGTTTCTTTACAGTCAAACTGTTTTATTGCTCCAGTATATTTTATTATACTTGATTCAAAACCTTTGGCGTTCCTGTATTAAAAATTCATTGTGATACTTTTACAGTGATTTACTTAACGTAGTTGCAGCTGTGGACTATTTATGCCACGATGACACAGTAGTTAATTCCTATTGTGTTTAAGCACTAGCTAGCAAGACCATGGCAGTTGATTTTGTGTGTGTCCAATATCAAAATCAAAACTTTGAAGATAAATCAAATGCATAAACTAAACACAGCGAAAGTTACAATTCATTACAACTGTCGCGCTGGAACCCCGTCCTGCGCTACCTGGTTCTTAGATGCTGACCTGGTGTTTAGAAAATACACAACACAATTCTCAAAAGCCAACAAGTTTATTTACCCGCGTACAGGGGGAGATATGCATGACTCAGTCTTGTGCGGATCTGAGGGGCACTACCTCAGCCTGTTCATTTATACACATTTGCTGTATCACTCGTTTCCTGTTTTTTCTTTTAGTTGACCCTTTAGTCCTCTGCCATACCGTTTCTACCCAGCAACTGAGACTTCCCGTTGTTCTAGTGCAGGCCTGTTCAACTAGCGGCCCGCCAGACTGTCAGGAAATCAGTGAGTGATTCGTGTGATATAATAAAGCAATGGGATTTGGATGATGATTGGCTGGTAGTCCCCCGCTACTTTCACCAAGATTGGCCAATCCAAGCACAGAAATTTGCCATATTATTAGCCAATCACAGCCGAAAGAGGCGGGATTTGTCAGAAAATGGGTGTGTTACCTAATGCAGATCATGGCTGGCGGCCACACACACTCAGCGAGGGGAAAATCACACACAGCGAGGGGACAATCTGTAGTTTTAGCTCATGATGTATCTACTGTAACGACTTTAACGGAGTTCTCGTTTAGAACCGGACGGGGTTAAAACATAGGCATACCGGGCGCAGAATCCTGTCAGTTGCTAGACCCCCACCCCCATAAACGAACGAGACGCGAAATCACGTTAACACAACGCCCCCCCCCCCCTCGCCTGGACAGCACAATATCGTGTGGCCCCCGAACCCCCAGTGACTTTCGTATCCGGCCGTCTTGCTATTGTACTTGAATGGCTCTGCTCTAGTGTGAGTGTGTACGTGGCTGCTCATACACTGTCTTATTCCGCTGCTTGTCAAACTTTCTGTGACACAAGCCTTGCACATACATGTCCTCCTCTGCTTATCTATTTCCTAATATGGTAAAGCAAGCAGTTTTATATGTTAAAGTTGACAGCACTATATGTAAATAACAAAGCTCTGTTTCCTAGCTTTGAACCCCACATCATACAGGGTGGCACATTTGAGTATAGCTTGCACCTCTATTCTGAACATGGCAAACTGATTTCACATATTGGTGGGCATCACCATCTCAAACAAAAGCAAGAAAATACAAACGTATATCTGTGAACCACATATTAACCCTTTGAGGTCCGAGGCCTTTCTGGCACTTTGAGGCAATTTGCTACACCTATTTGTAAGTATTTCGTCTAATTAAAAACATCTATGCCAAAGTGACAAATATTGTTATATTCTGGAAACCTCAGCTATAAATATTTGTGAGTAAAGTGAATGTAATGAAATTCGTTTTTTTAATACTGTGTAAACATGACAGGGCAAAAAAGATTTTCAGAGGTCTTCAAACAAAGTAAAAAAGCAAATCCTAAACATGTCTGAGCAAGACTTTTGAAGTTTGAACCTTGTAAACGTGTGTTAGCTACACAAAGGTAAGGAGAGCATTCAGAAATGTTATGTAGTTTTAATGCCATTTGTAATAAAATCACACTAGGTTCTTTTCTATGCTCTTTCACATGCATATTAATTAGATGGGAGTTTGTCTGTTCATTACGGTGGCTGAGAAGGGCAAAATAAATTTACATTACAAAAACAAATGTACAATGTAAATGTTTGCTGTGCCAAAAGGAACTGGTATACAATACATCATCAATGCTTAGGCATTTTAGAGCTTTTCATACAGTGAAAAAACACCGTTTCCTCAACAAAAATCAATATAGGTTCCCCTGAATGTCACCCATAAGCACTGAACACAATCACTGAACAAAAACACAAATGTTACCCTCTTTATGTTTATTTATACCTTTTTATTCTGTGAACACATTTATTGTGTTGACTCAATGTTTTTTTTTTTTATCAATTTCAGCCAATTCGGTGCAGGAATCATTCATTGTGTTTTGCAGCAATAAAATAAAGCATATCAAGCATAAAAATATTCAGAAGTAACAAAAACAAAAGAAATGAAATAAAAGAATACATCGGAAATAAATAAGAGAGGATTACAAGTGTGTCTTCGCTGATTCACTGACGCATGGTTACCAGATTAGCCACCAGGGAAAGTGATTAAAATGCTTTTTTATTTGAAACTGTAGTGAATAGGAAAAAACACTCGAGCATGTTTGTATTTTCATACACTGGCAGTCGATTATCACACATAATAATCAAAATCAAGAGTTAATTACAAAACTTATCAGTGAACTACGAGGGCAAAAAAATAAAATAAATAAAATAATCGTTCATTAATCGTGATAGAGTTAAAATGTTCAATTAATCGAGATTTTGATTTTAGGCCAAATCGCCCAGCCCTGTGTACAAGTAATTCTGGAACTAATTCTGAGTAATTAGCGGTTTTAATCACAATACTATTTATTTTCCTCCTCAATCTTCGTGTTAAGCCACCCTGCCCCCTAGTGGCTACTGGAATAATAAGTCACCCAAAACAAACATGAACATAGAGATTTTACAGAATGTGTTAATGAGCATTTTAACACAAGTTGGGAAATCCTAAAATATGATATTCGGCTGAAATCGGGTGCAAAATAATGTGGTTGTGTTTGAGCTTATATTTTGATATTTTTTCAAACAGGAAAATGGGAATTTATTCAAATGACAAAATGTTAGGAATAAATAATATAGATACTATATATCCTAATATGTAAATATCAAGTATGGATTTATTAGATGTAAAGATTTTACTATCTGCTCTCTCTGTTTTATACCTACAGGCTCTGCAATTACATGCTACAAGTGTCAGGACTCCACCGGGCACTGCACGACCACAGAGACCTGCGGTCTTGATGATGCCTGCCTGACACTAACTGAGAAGGGTAACTAACTTTCTCACTCTTAGACACACACAAACTCGCACCCATACCAACAAAAACAACTACGAATGCAGCACACACACCCTGTTACTCGCTCATTCATGGTCATTTATTAAAGTTCTCTTTTTTTTCTCCTCCACAGGTGGTCAAACATATCGTCAGTGTTTGAAATTCTCAGCCTGCGACGGCGCAATGCTCTCGCAGTTGTTTAACAAAATCCCCAAATTCACGTTCAAGTGCTGCCAGACTGATCTGTGTAATGGGGCGTCGGTGATGGCCAGTTCTTCAGGGCTAGGTTTACTGGTCTCCCTGGCAGTGTTGTGGTGGTGCATCCTCTGAGGTGCTGTCTTCTCTCACTGTTGTGCATGCTGTCACTAGGCCTGGGTGTCTCTCTGTGAGGGAACTGGCGGGGGGGTGCAATTACTCCAGTAAAAAAGAAATTAAAGACATTTATATGGTGAATACTCGCTTTTAATGCATAAATGGTTTGGTCTGAACCCTCGTTTGATGACGAAACAGTGGCACTCAAATTATGTTTAAACATCAGTCTCCTGTTGTGAATTTACAAAGTAGGTGGAAAAACATTTCTAATGGTTTAATGTTTGTCATTGAAGCCTCAACACTGATTGAGCCTTATCAGAAGATGTGTTCATAGAGATGAACACATGTCATCTCTCTAAAATGTAAATCATTTTATCAGTGTCCCCTGATTTCAAGTCAACCCTGTTACTGACACAAAAACACTGTAAAACCCCTGTGCATGCAAAGATACAAAATAATGAAGATACAAAACAATTCTAATGAAATGAACAAATTATTGATGTTTAAGATCATTTTGTATCTTCTGATGTTGGGGCTCCAGGATTTAAATTAGGTGTCACTTTCCCATTGGAATAGCAAAGAGTAGTATTGAGACTGCACCGCCAGTATTACAACTTAAAAGCAGAAAAAGATCTTGTTTGTTTTGTACCAAAAAAAGAACAGTATTTCCCAAACTAGAAGCACTACTGAAATTTTAAGGTTGTCTCTTCCCTGTGGCACCTTACAGCACTTTCCACAGCCCAAAACCTGACCATATTGTCGTTTGTGGGCGGCCTGCAGAGAAACAGCCAGTCGTGAGTTCAGCGCACCGCAGGTATTATCTTGTGTGCAACTAAATGCTTAGATTACTTGATTGTGACGCTGGTTTTAGACCTCAGTGGTCTGTTAGGGAACTGGAATCAGCCCCAGTCCTAAACTGCGCTGGGCTTTTGAATCTCAACATATTTAATCTTGGAGAATTCAAAGCATTTGCAATTGCAGCAGTATAAAAAGTGTTATTTTTTACCTGGATGATCTTTAGTTAATATGTAAACAGTATTGAGTTGTTTTTTTTTTACATTTTAATGGCTTCTGCTTTGCAGTAATATCATTTCTATTTTCAGAGTGAAGGCTTTAACAGAACACAGGTTAATAAGAGCATGTGGCTGATTTCCTTAACAGCCTGGTTTTTAAAGTAGTATTATCTGTTTGAACCCAAGTGTTATACAAAAACTCACTGTTTGAGGATACAATAAAATGCACAATACCAAAGTGCTCTGAAAGTGTTTCATTTCACTCATTTACACATTTACGCTATGTAACCTATTGGACAAAAAATAATTTACACTCAGACACCATGTGTTTATCTATCCATCCATCCATCCACATGGATCCAGATGGTGACTAAAATGTTTGCCTACGCGACCAGATTGTTTTGCAACTATTTTTTTCATTTCAGTTGTCTTTCACAACCAAGAGAAATGAAAATAACTACAAGTACAAGCAGGACTCTCAACGTTTCCAGTTTGCTTGGCGTGGCAGGGGGGGTGATGCAGCTGAAAACTATTTCAGACGGGGGGCATCTGATAGTATCTGAATATTGCATCGTGTTATTAACTTTTCCAGTGTGCTGGAACTTGCAGAAATGCGTGAGTCTCACGGTCAATGCGTGAGACTTTAGAGCCCCGAGTACAAGACAATTGACATTTCAATGTGCAGATACGCTCAACCCGAGTTTGCCGTTCCTACTACACTATCACATGATTAGTAATGGAAATGTAATGAATCGAGTCATTTAGGTGAGATCAGTAAAATGATCCAGCTCCTTTGGCTCCCAAACGCATAGACATAGGATAGCATTACCAACGCGTGGCCATACAGCAAGTGGCTAAAGCACCATGGAAACTAGATGTGGATTTCTGATAAACAAAAACTCAGTGACAAATTTTATACAAATGCGCTTTAGAAATAATTTCTGAAATCATTTCACTCATTCCTCTCTCTCACACACAATGTGGTTACTTTATCATTATAGTGGTATTGAATGTATACATGATGGGATCTAAAATCCTAGGAACAGAGCTGTCTTACACAGCCTTTTCTGTGTTTCCACTGTGTAATTTCAGAGTGTTCAGTCTAGCAATGTGGTGCAGCCTTAGTTTGTGGAAGACAGCCAACTAAAGTCAAGAGCTTAATATGATGGTTGTCTGTTCCAAACTGTGGCCCGGACTATAGGTGGTCGTTCGGGTATTTATTATGGTTCACATTGTGCATAAAGACGTACTTGCATTATACGAGCACGCAGAATGAAGTGGCTCTCTGTGTTTGTGAATATGCGACACGAACGTACTTTTCCTAAAGTCTATAACGTTCATTCGGAAGTTGGGCTAAGTCTTGTGTGTTGTAGAACAAGTCTGAAAAACTCCCATATCCACTGCTCCTTCAGAATTTCCATCATCATCTGTGAGGGTGGCGGTAGCTCGGTTGGTAGGATACTTGCCTCCGGACCAAAAGGTCATGGGTTTGAATCCTACCTTCAGCACCACCACTGGGTCCCTGAGCAAGACCCTTAACCCCAAGTTGCTCCAGGGAGAGACTGCCCCCTGTAGTTAGGAAATGGAAGTTGCTTTGGATAAAAGCATCTGATAAATGCCTAAATGTAAATGTAAATTTTATGTCTATATGTTTTTTCACAGAGAAATTTGACCCTCATTCCACGTATAGTTCCATCCCAGACATTAAACCGAGTCTTTCCCCAGGGAAAGCAGAATGTCTTATTTTTTAAATCAGGCTTAATAATGACATGAATGTGTATCATGTGTGGTTGTGTCTTTGATTGTGGTAGAGGAAGGGAGGATAAGAAAGGAAGGAATGAAAGAAGTATGGATGAATGGAACGAAAAAAAATGAATTGCTTACCTTTCTGTAATGTCTTAAAGGTCAATCCTAAGTCTATGCTAGAAATATTGACTTTTAAAATAATCTGGCAAATGTAGAAATAGTACATGAACATAGCAGAATGAGCAACATTAATTGCAAAGAAAAAATAGCAAAGAACGTGAAAATAAAGCCTTGCAAAAACATCACATAGCACTACTTTACATTCACTGTAATTTAAATAGGATTTCCAGGAAATATTTGTGAACACAAAGGTGATAAAGTTTTAGGATCATACCTGTATGTAGGCACAGCTGATTCGCTGAGGGATTAGTGATTGAGACGGGCACCCACTGGGACCTGCAACTGGTTCATTCACAGACTCTAAAACGATCAGGTCCTCTCCTGGTGAAGAGAGGCCTTCCAAGCAGAAGCTGCTCACAAGCTGTGTCCTTTGGAAATTTAGAAAATGATTAGATAATTACTGTGACACAGATGTGCACAAACAAATATAACTTTACCAAAATAATGAGAACACTGCATAAACAGCTAATACAATTAATCCAGAATAAAAACATCAATATAATATTACACATTCTACATTTTCACAGTAAGTTGCAAACGATATCACACCACACCAAAAGCTATATAGATTTTTTTTAAAATGTGTACCAAAAATGGTTAAAGAAGATGCTCATGTTAGTGATGACCTAACGAGGCTTCTAGCGAAATTAGCCTTAATGATCCTCCAATTATTCTGTTTTTGCATATTACCTTGTGCAATGGGATTTCAGTCTAACATGTTTTGCACTTTTCCATAGCCATTGCCTCTACCTGAAATAGATTCACATTTGTCTTGTAAAATTGAGTTCAACTGTGATATTGATAGTGCTGCTTTTATTTGTGGATCAAATGTATAGACAATTAGCCGCTAACACACAGAGACAGACATGAAATGGATGAATTGTTTAGCCTTACCGATGAAATGTAGTCCCGCTGGTATCTGGTTTGAAGCATCTTGATCCACTACTTCACTCCACAGCGGTGCCTCTCACAATATGGCGGCGACACTGAGGTACGATGCATTATGTCTGTGGTCAGTCTAGTAACATTCTATGTCTGTGGTCAGTCTAGCAATATTCTATGTCTGTGGTCAGTCTAGCAATATTCTATGTCTGTGGTCAGTCTTGTGACCAGACGTCCTATGCATACGTTTCCACACAACTACACGAGAAACACTATGTTTCCGTTTGGCAACAATTTAGTCCGCTTTTTACATGAAGACTGATGGCAAAATGTGCCATGACAATATTTTTTTATTTATATCACAGATTATGCCTAAAAAAGTCTCGCTCCCAAATATTTTGTGTTTAGGAGCCTACCCATCTATCTATCTATGTATGTATGTATCTATCTATCTATCTACACACACATATTTCTATATGATCTACTCTTGTAAAGTCATTGCTGTTTAACTGGATTTGTTGTAGAAGGTGTCGCATACTTTGGTGTGTGATAGTGTAGGCCCAGGTTCGGGAGAGAGAACTGCCAGGAAAGAACATCAAAATAAGTGGGTCTGTGTTTTTTTCCATTCTGAACAATGTCCTTCCAGAGGAACAAAGCTGCGGTTCATGTTTCTGTTCCACCCTTGTGTGTGCAGGAACCCCCTGGGAAGGTCAGCACTGTGGTGGTTCAGATCGAGAATTTCTAGTGATCTCCTCCAGAAGTAATGTCTTTTTAAAGAGCCTGAATGTGTGGGGCTAAACCGTGTGGGGGTGAATGTGTGGGGCTAAACCGCTGCAAGCCAAATAGTTGAATAAATGTAAATGCATCGTTTTAGATTTTGGTTTCACCAAGTGCAGTAAAGATTAATAATGAGATTGATGCAGCTCGGTGTAAGAAAGGCACCATTACCGCTTCATTGATTCATTACCGACTGTAAGTACCTAGTTCACATGGTGCTGTTGTGCCATTTCTGTTTATTTTCAGAAACACTCTATATTAGCCTGTACTGTATATTCAGCCCCCCCCCCTCCCCCCATTCACAATCGGGACTGAACGTATTTATGATTGGAATGCAGTGGTGTGTCATGAAGTGTCTGATTCGCTGATATTAGTTTAAAAAAGGTCGGAAAACTGGAGAAAACCCATTGCTTAAATAAATTCCAAGGGTTGCGAGAGCGTATGCT
Organism: Hemigrammopetersius urotaenia; assembly: GCA_037974485.1. Taxonomy (NCBI): domain Eukaryota; kingdom Metazoa; phylum Chordata; class Actinopteri; order Characiformes; family Alestidae; genus Hemigrammopetersius; species Hemigrammopetersius urotaenia. The sequence continues at coordinate 749 of JBBPDC010013669.1, read as the reverse complement.
CCTTAGAAATAAATAAACAGCAGTTTTGGAGTTTGTTTTCTTGCTGTTAACAGAGAAATGGCAATGAGAAGCTGCTCTAAATTTCCTGTATTCTGGGTTGAGATCTTGGGAGAAATCCCTTATTTTCAATGTTGAAAACTGACAGGTATGGCCTAAGCACATAACTCTTTATAAGCAACAGTCTGCAGTTTTCAGTCTGCTTTAAAGTGAGTTTAGGCTATATAAATAGTTCATAAAGCCGTATTTTACAGGGCATAGGCCCTTCGATTTGCATCACTCGCACGTCAATTTGCTTTTAGTTTTGCCAGTATGGATGCGCTTCTGTTAAGGACGGCACAGGTGTGTCGGCCATCGACAAGATGGTAAAGAATAAGTGGAGATGGGCTTGGCTAAATGAAATGGCTGATAATGGCAAGCCATTTAGTTTGTGGTACAAAAAAAGAAAATTACCTGAAAAACAGCTTAAATCTGAGTCAACTATTTAACCAAGATACTGCAGTCAGAGCATCTATACAACAACTCAAATAATAATTAGCCAATGCCTAACCCAACAATACATAAGCCATAGAGAAGAACAACGTAAGTCATAGAGAAGTCAAGGGATTTTTTTTTTTAGGGTTAGGGTTAGGGTTAGGGTTAGTCGACGCTTGAAGACCGTGAAGGACTCTGCCAATCGGACCGGAAGAGGGAGTTCATTCCACCACTGGGGAGCCAGGACTGAGAAGAGTCTTGACGCATGTTTCCCTCTT
>JBBPDC010013651.1:0-13276 GCA_037974485.1 Hemigrammopetersius urotaenia | reverse complement strand
AGTAATGGGTTAAAACACTTAGAAGAATACATATAATGAAGTAGAAGAATATTCTAAATAATAGTTTCAACCTAACATGTTCTTTGTAAGGGCCCTAGTCTGATCTGAATACTGTCTGTGTTCTCTGGAAAGGCTGAAGCCCATCTGATCCATTGTTAAACATTTTCTATGTCTCAGTGAATGCTGGTGTCTCTCTGTTCTCACTCCTGTTGTCCCTTTGCTGGAGTGTAGTTCTGAAGTTTGATGCACTGCAGTTCTGGTGTATGATGGACTGTAGTTCTGGTAGTTAGTGCTGCAGTTCCAGGGGTGAAATAATGGTCAGTTTGTGTCTGTCCATGGAGCTGAAATCACCTCAGTGGGGGAACAAAGTGGCAAACAGGGGACACACTTCATTTTCTGTCAGAACCACAAAACCTGAAATCACCTTCAAAAGCTCTAAATACCAGCAGCGAAAGGCTCCACTGCGGCACACGCACTGCCCTCAACAGCTCAGAAACAAGACCACAGCGTCACCACCATGCACTCCTACACTCACCCATTCAGCAAAGCAGAGAATATCTCGCTTTCCTTCCCTCTCTCTTTCTTCTTCTCTTGCTCCCTGTCTCTCTCCCCATTTCTCACTTTCTGTCTCTCTCTCTCTCGTTCCTTCTCTCGCTCCTTATCTCTCTCCCTTTCCCTGTCTCTCTCACTCTCTTTCCTTCTTTCTCCTTCTCTTGCTCTCCATCTCTCTCCCTTTCCCTGTCTTTCTCTCTCTCTCTTTCCCTTTCTTGCTCCCTATCTCTCTCCCTTTCCCTGTCTTTCTCTCTCTTTCCTTCTCTCTTTCTCCTTCTCTCTCCCTTTCCCTGTCTTTCTCTCTCTTTCCTTCTCCTTCTCTTGCTCCCCATCTCTCTCCCTTTCCCTGTCTTTCTCTCTCCCTCTCTCTTTGTCCCTCTCTTTCATTCTTTTTCTCCTTCTCTTGCTCCTATCTCTCTCCCTTTCCCTGTCTTTCTCTCTCTCTCTCTCTTTCCTTCTCTTGCTCATATCTCTCTCCCTTTCCCTGTCTTTCTCTCGCTCTTTGCTCCTGCCTGTCTCCTTTTCTTACCTTCTCTCTCTTCTTTCATCTTTTTATCCACTTCTCTCTTTCTTTCCCACACTCCTTTTCTCTCTCTCTCTCACCCGCAGTGTAGTAGATGTAAGGAATCCACTTGTTATTTTTTTATAATTTTTTACAGAATTAGAACCTCATTCAAGATCTTCTGACCGCCTGGTCAGTGAAGCATCAATATAAACACTGTTTTACTACATATGGGCCACTCATGACCCCCCAGAGTGTCCGTGTGTGTATGAAGGTTGAGTTACTGCAGGTCATTAAACAGCACGGTCAGATATGCTTTTACTGCAAATGCAGCAGAAGTGCTTGCAGATCATCACCCTGTTCCTAATGTTCACACAGATGTGAAGGATAAGTCACCATGGTGGAAAGAAAGAGAGGGAGACAGAAAAAGAGGGAGAGATCGAGGGGTGGGGGAGGGAGAGAGAAAAATTCACAAATAGAGAGAGAGAGAGAGAGCATGAGAGAAAAAGAGGAAGACAGGGAGAGAGGTACAGAGAGACAGAGGGAATGAGAGAGGGAATGATGGGGAGATAGGTAGCAAGAGAGAGAGAGACAGATAGGATAACTAGAGAGAGGGAGAAAGATGGAGGGAGGCAGACAGCGTGAGAGATAGAGATTAACAGCTAGCTAGAGAAAGAGAAAAACAGGTAGAGAGCGAAAGAGGCAAAGAGATAGAGAGAGCTAAAGAGAGAATGTGAAAAGAGGGGGAGAGAGACAGCTAGCTACATAAAGAGCAATACAGAGAGAGGTAGAGAGAAACAGCTAGTTTTAGAGAGAGAGAGAGAGACAGGGCACATGGCTTTGGCATTTTAAACGCTACAACAATGCAGCCCCAATATATCGGGGAGGAAAGTAACCAGGAAAAGAAAGACAGGATTGAGGGAAGAGAGAAAGGAGTAAAGAAGGAGAGGAGAACGGAGAAAAAGAAAGCAGAATGGGGGGCTTAACACCTCATTTCGATTCCTTGACCGTCCTTGCCAACGTTTCACCATTTAACTATTTCACCTCCCGTGCGGGGGCGGGGATTCGTGGCGGTGGCTTTGACGGACGGGTGAAAGGGCCAATAGGACGCAGAGACGGCTGCTGCGGTGGGCGGGAAGAGCCAATGGCGTGGCAGAGAGAGTCAGTGTGGAGGAGTATGCCTCCGCGCGTGTGTCTGATTGTGTGTGTTGAATGGATGAAACGCGGAGTGTTTCCAGCCCGTGTGTTATTCGGTCGCGTATAAATGCACGAGCCTGCACTATTTTCCTTCCTTTAAAAACCTTCATCTCCACCTTCATCTTCACCCTCCACATGTTCGAGTCTCTCTCTCCCTCTCTCGCTCTCTCTTTCTCTCTCCCTCTCTCTCTCTCACACACACGCACACTCTCACACACCTAGAGTGATGTCGCGGTCTTAGGATCCTGCCAGCAGCCAGACAGGCACGAGACTCCTTTTTTATTTTTATTTTTTATTTGATCTCTCCTTTTTTCCTTGTTTATGCTTTTCTTTTCTTTCTCTATGTCTTTCGTTTGCAATAAACGTTTCGTTTTCTATCGTTTCTGAATATTGTTTTCCCCTTTGCAAGCAGAATAAAACTGTTTTTTCTTTGGTTTGGTTCTTTTTAGTTTATTTTTATTATTATTATTATTATTATTATTATTATTATTATTATTATTATTAGTCCTGTCCTGGTGTGTTGGTTAAGGCATATTTCGCTTGTGGGACATCCTTAACTTTGCCTATAGAGAGACGGTAAGATATTTATTCTTTTCCCCCACATTTTCAATTTTTTACCCATTCATTGTTGTAAACTGAGGTGAATTTAGGGCTCTGCTGTTTCTCCTTTTCTTTTCTGCATGTGTTTTCCAGTCCAGAGTCCATGTTAAAGCTGCTTTACCTCCTCTGAGTGGCTGAAATCCCATTTAAAACCTGGCTGTGTGTGTGTGTGTGTGTGTGTTTACCCTGCTAGACCAGGATCCTGCAGCTGTACATATGTTTATTAGCCTTCTAATCTCTAAATAGCATCAGTGCAGCTGTTTATTACCCTTCTAATCTCTCCTCACCACTAATAATACCAGCCTAGACAGACGTCGTCTAATTAAAATGCTCATTTCTCCTTCATAGAGCAGCACTAGCTCAACATCACACCTGTAAATGTGGTAAAATGCCTGTTTTGCTGGTTAGAATGGGATATTATTGGATAATATGGAAGTTGAAAAGCCGGTTTATGAATACTGAAAGGTCACCTTCATCTCGATATCCAAACCTAAAGAGTCTCCAACCTCCCAAAGACTGGACTAACAGCTTATTCGCCTCCACGTCGGCGACACACACTCCTACTTGACTTGCACAAGTGTATATTAATGGCAAAATGCTTTATAAAAGATCTTAAAAACACTCAACACTTGCTTGCATACATTTTGTTTTTTTTCATTGAATGAATCTTATAGAGAACCATAAATGGTCCTCCTATAGCATCACTCCAAAACGGATAATACAATTTCTTTTAGAACCTTTTAATAGTGTACATCATAGTAAAACCTTGGAAACTGATAAGAGACTGGATCATTTTCTCGAGGATTTGATTATTTGAAGAGTATGTTTGATAATAGAACATTTTTGGAGTGTATGACTGATAATCTTTTTTAGAGTGTATTCTTGGTAATAGGACATTTTCAGAGTGTATGTTTGAATGTTTTTGGAGTGAATAATAGAATAATGTATTGGGAACATATGTATGGTAATTGAACCTTTTTGGAGCATTTGTTGGATAAAAGTATCTTTTTGGTCCATGTGGTAGAGAATATAACCTTTTTTGGAGCATATATTTGACAGTAGAATCTTATTTGGAGTATTTTTGATCCCCGAACCTTTGTTGGAACATAGTTTTGGTAATAGAAACTTTTTGAATCATTTGTTTGATAATATCTTTTTTGGTGTGTATGTTTGATAATAGACCCTTTTAGAATGTATGTTTGATAATATAAGCTTTTTGGAGTGCATGTTACAAAATAGAGACTTTTTTTGGAGTGTATTTGATAATATAAAATTTTTTGAAACATAGTTTTGGTAATAGAACCTTTTTGGGAGCATATGTTTGATACTAGAACCTTTTCTGGAGTATACATATGATAGAAGAACCCTTTTTGGCGCACATGTTTGATAATGGATTTTTTTGGAGACATATGCTTGATATTAACACCTTTTTGTTATAGCATATGTTTGATAATACAGACTTTTTGGGGTGCATGTTGAATAATAGAACCTTTTCAGAGTGTATGTTTGCTAATAGAATCTTTCTGGAACCTTTAAAAGTGTATTGAATAATAGAACAATTTAGAACGATTTAAATAAAGATTTTTTTTTTACTTGTGAAGAGACTTTAAGAAATTGTATGGAGTGACAGAGCCCTTATGTGAGGCTTCTAAGAGAGTATGTTGGATTATGAAACCTTTTTTTGGAGTGTACCGTGAGATAGAACCAGTTTTTGAGAGAGTATATTGGATAATAACATTTTCAATAGAACCCGTGCAGAATAGAACCTTTAAACGTGGTAGGACCTTATAAGAGCATAGTAGAACCTGTTCTGGACCCTCTAAGGAAAATCTAATAAATAATAGAGCCTGTTTGGGAACCTTAAAGGTGATTTAAACAGTCTGTCTGGAACTGCCAATTATTTTATTATCTTTTTTTAAATCCTTCTGCTCATTTTGCCCTTCTGCTACACCTCTGCAGTCCTGGTGTGAATTATTGTGGGCTTTACATCTCTGGAAGTGAATTCAGATTGAAAACAGTATTGTGAACAGGCCACAGTTACACCATCACTGCTGATTTGACTGTTTCTATTGGAACTCAGTGTGTGGAAATGTGAACATAGCATGCGTGTACAGTCCAATACAGAGGAATGGAGGACTAGCAGACTTTAGAAAATGTTTGAGTGCGGTCTGTAAAGAATCCTTATTTACAAAACACGAAACCTGACCCGGATGTTATGATGTGCCTGGCTGGATGGATGGCTAGATGGACAGATAGGCAGATGAATGATGGTTGATGGATTTATAGACGGGTGGGTGGATGGGTGAATGTATAGATGGATGGCAGGAAAGATAGGAGAATGATGTTTGGATGGATGGATGGTGAGATGGATGGATGGATGGATGGATGGATGGACAGATAGGTGGATGGATGATTGTTGGATGGAATGATTGATAATATATGGATTGATGATTGATGGCTAGATGGATGGATGGATGGACAGATGGGTAGACGAATAGTGCTTGGATGAATAGGTAGATGAGCGATGTATGGATGCGTGGATGTATTGATCGATGAATGGATGGATGATGATTGTTGGATGGGTGAATGAATGGATGTATGGGTAGACAGATGGATAAATGGATGGAGGGTGGGTGGACAGATGGATGATGCAGATGGATGGATAGATTAGTAGATGGATTTATTGCACAGAAATGTATCTCTTCTGATTCCTTTACAGTGTTGGTAAATGGAACCATGTGACATGTCTACAACACAAATGTAGGCATTTTATTTACTAACCAAACCCACCAGTGAACCCACATGTCTCTAAGTGTTTATGTAGAGTGTTGATGATGGTAAAATAGTGACAGTTTGAACTAAGCCAGTTTTGTTTGGGGACTGTTTTGCCTCATGACTCCCTGCATGTGTCCTTCCACCATCAATGGGTTTAGTTGGTTTAGGCCAAAAGCTTCTGAAACTGGTTAAACAAAGTCTCAACAATCACAAATACAGCCTGAATGATGGGTTTCTTGAAAAGGTTCTTGCCCAAACTGTGTCCACAAAATTGGAAGCATGGCACTGTTTAAAATGTAATGGTATGCTCTAGCCCTTTACTGGAAAGTAAGGGACCATCTGAATTCAATCATTAAGAGGTGTGTCCCAATACTTTTGTCCACATATATTAAAGACCTGTGGCGTCTCTTACAGAGCCATACAAAGGCAGTAATGTGGGTTAAAACAAGGATATATTTTATTTGGTTTAACTGTAACAGCGGAGAAAGATGGTAGAGACTGGAAGAGACTTAGGTACCACAACTAATTTCTTGATTACTCACACCTGCCTTCAACTAGAGGCTCCACAAAGAACCACAACATTTCCCTTCACTGGAAGTAAGAGGCCTAGGCGAAATCCTGAAAAACAGGTGTGTCTCAACAATTTTGTCTATAGAGTGGCCGAAGGTATTGGGACACAGCTTTCACATTATAGTCTAGAGGTAGTAATAGGTAGTAATGTGGGTTAAAACAAGGATATATTTTTATCTTGTATATTGTTTAACTGTAACGGTGGGGGAAAGACTGGAAAGGGGTCTTAGGTTCCACGGTTTAGTTTTAAATGTTCATTTAAAACCATTTTAGCTGCAAACGCTTCATGATTTTAGCTGATTCTTCACACCTGCCTTAAACAAGAGCCTCCACAAAGTACCACCCACTTTAACTCGCCTGTCAAGACAATTGTCCAATCACACCGCGGGGGCTCGGGATTGGGCCTCTCTGATTGGCTCATCGGCATGCCAGTTTATTTTAGGGGCTCCTCGTTTTCCCGCCGCTGCCGTTAACGTTAGTCGAGAGACGCGACGAGGTTCGGAGTTTATCGACCAAAATTTATAAAAAGATCATTTCCACCGTGTTTATTGACTCAGGTAAGAACAGGGGATGTGTTAAATGTGCTACATTAGCTCATGTATTTTTCCGTGCACGTAGGAAGTGCTGTTTTTATTAAAATGTGTCCTTTTGTGACGTTTGAGTCTAACTTCGCGTTCCGAGCTAAGTGCTAACCCCACTTTTACTATTCGTCTAGCTTAGTTACATTTTTTGTTTACTAACTATATTGACACAGCTGACTTTTAAAAGGAAAATAAATGCACTTAATTTTGGCTTTAATCTTGTCTTATCTACCTGAGGGTTGTTTCTGGACTGTTCTAGTTGAATTAGTTATGTTACTGAAGGGAGTTAGTTTAGCTTGGACTTTTTTTTTTTAATAGAAAATATCCAAATATTACTCCAGTAGACTAATGTTATACTCTACCGTTGTAATATTCACGCAAAAGTCTGTTGCCGGCAATGCTTATATTTGAAGATTATATTTTGTTGAGTTTCATCATTAGTCACATAATTGGAAATGTAAAGGGACTCCTTGGATAAGAAATTGTGACGATGAACTTTTAGTGAAAAGTATGTAGCTCGAGTATTACTGATCACTGGAGATTCATTTCTTTAGAAAATTGTTTGAGTGAAGAAATAAGCAGTTAACAGAACACTTTAGAGGTGTCTAAGTTGATTTGACCAAGGATGGTGTATATATCTGAAGTTTCAGTTCTGTAGATTTTTGATCAATCTTCCAACTACTTAATGGGACATATTATGGGACTCCTTGGTTAAGAAATTAAGTGAAGTGTAAATATTGGTTAAAACTGAATGTAAAATAGAGTACTGATGTTAACTGGGGTTCATTTCTTTAGTTTTATTGTTGACTAGAAAGTTAACAGAACTCTTTAGAGTGGGTTGTAATTAATTTAACCAAAGATATTCCTGAAAGGCACCTTTCTAGTTTCCATAAATTTCGTCAATTACAAAGGACTGAAACATTGCTTCATTACTGATATAGATGAACTGCAAGTAATTCAGAGTGGTTTGGTGAAGCTCATCAGAATTTTTCAGTGGTTTTGAGTGGAACCAGATGTAATGCCTCTAAATAAGCTCTTCCACAGTTCCTGGAGAAAACTGGGTTCAGTTGCTATTTCACCACCAGAACTCTATATAAACCCAATGGTGGGATTGGTTAGTAAATGAAATTACTGTATTTGTGTGAAACTTTGCCTGGTTTCCTTCTCCACCACTGTAAAGAATTTAAGCTAATTTCTCTACAATTAACTGTTTAGTATCCACTCATCTATGGAAGAAATTGATCAGTAATTTAAATCTGAATAGGGAAAAAATCTGCATAGGGAGAGACACCCATGTATCAATATTCATTTTTTACATTTTTCATGTTTTATATATTAAACAGCTTGTGCAACATATTTGGTTGTTTTACTCTAATCGTCTCCCGTCATAGTCTTTCTTGACTGTTCCTAGTGTTTGTGTAGTGTAATGCCTGGGGTCATGACTTATTAGCGAAATAAGTTTACTGCCGGGAGCCAAGATGCTGTCCTTCAGGAGTCAATTTGGAGATTTCCCAGATTCAGCTCATCCACAACTTTTAAGTGTCAGTGGTCCTGGACTCCATTTCTCCTCTACCTACTGTCTCAAAATTGCATTTTAACACACCTCACACTGGTATCATCTGTCAGACTCTTGTTGGTGAGCCACAAAGACTGTTTCATAGACAGGCTTATTGTCCAGGTATCCCTCTGGATTCTCCTTTTTGTGTATGTATGTGCCAGTATTGGGAGCATAACCATGTACATTTTAACATTTAATGTGGTTATATTGAGATTCAGATTATTTTATAACCAACCATAGCCCCCATAAAATTTAAGTTCTGGACAGTGTCCATAGCAACAACCCCAACCCAAACTCCTCATTTAATGGTGGCTTTCAATAATAAGTTAGTCTGTTTGTCAATGCTGATAGATCTAAACCTGTCTCTTACATGCTCATGGTGCCTGGTGTCACTTAAAATGAAAGAATTAAACTTTGCATTTAGGCCTAAAGCCCAGTAATTTAAAAATGGAGTTTGATCCCTTCTGTGGCTGAGAGGCTGGGTAGAATGGTCCTCCCTCTTTCCGATCACTCAGCATGGTGCTGGCTAGCACAGGTATCTCTTGGCTGATGTAGCCGAATTAGCAGTGTGTATTCCTAGTTTGTTCCTTTTGTACCAGTTTAAATAAGATACAGAGATTCATGTCTTTGCTACAACTCTACTCACACCTGCAGACAAACTGGGAGGGCAACGGCAAATGCATCCATCACCTAATGTTAGACACTGTTTGAAAAGAAGGAATGTTTGAGGGAGTGGTTTTAGTGAGGAGCATGATGGTGTTGACATCCACTGCAGGTTGAATTGATTGAGATTAAGCTGGAGATCTCCTTTACTAATCACTTGACATGTTTTCAAAGCCTTGTATGCTTCAGTTAACTGTTATTGGCTGCTGCAATGCAGTTTGTCTTACAGAGCCTAATAGTAGCAGCATAATGGCAGACAAGATTGGAAGATTTTGGAATCCTCTTTTTGGCTTTTATTTTGGATGACTGTTCTTTTGTGTGTACATACATTACTAATATGTATTTATACATGCACATATGCATGTGTATATATACGTATGTGGTATTGACTGTAGGAGACATCTCTGCATTAGCTAATCAGGGCTTGACATATATGCTCATCCTGGATTAACTGAATTGTGTAAAAACTATTAATATGGAATTAATGATAAATCTTACAAAACCTGTTCTGATTGTGAAATTTTAAACTGTTTACAATAAAATGTGTTTTTAAAACTAATAGACTAAAATTTAAAGACTTGACCCTTTTGATTTTCTTCAGTTTAAAGAGTTTGAGAGAAAGAGTTTCATCCTTTTAGCTCAATGTACCTGAGGTATTATGGTCCTATTTCGGCTGTTTGTTGTTCTGGTCTTTTCCCTTGGACTTGTCAGATGTGGATTTTAAAAGCTTATTTCACTAATGCCCATGTCTTAAATGTTAAATATCTTTTGGTCATTGATTTGGTCAACAATTTTTCTTTAGATGCAGAATAATTGTGTCTTTCACGCTCTGATCATAACATACACAGAATTCCTTGTTAAATACTGTTAAATAATGTTAAATGTTCATAATGGGGAAGTGCTGATCATTTTTTATTTTGGTTTTATTGATTGTGTGCTTTTATAACTTAATTTGTGGGTTGAGAGAGAGCGAAAAAATGTTTAAAATAAACTACAGAATTTCATTTGCTGATTGTACTGTCTGTGTTTCTAGCACAAGTGCACCGCTGGTGAAATGTTTTCGTTCTGGACGAGTCCCGCCAATCTGTTGATAGCACTCTCATAATCTACGTTTTTAAAAGCGCCAACGGTGTTGAGAAGCCTTTATGATTGTGCTGTTTTAAATCGTGAAATCATGAATCTGCTAATCGTGAAACTGCTTAATCGTGACATCCCTATGTGTGACTGACTTATAGTGTTGGCACCATAGTACCAGTTTTAAAACTAAAGCAGCAGAATCTGGACTTAAATGTCTTTGCGGATCGACTCCAGGATAAAGTGGGGGGAAACTCTGTAAATCTGATTTTTTCATTTTACTGCTCCATACGTTCGCCTGGCCGTCATTCTGACCTCATCGATAAACTGAACATAGTGTCTGAAATATCAGGGGGCTAGATTCTGTCCTGAGGCTCAGGACTGCTTGGCTTTCCCTTAATTTTTTTCCCCTCCTGCTGTGGACTCTCTGCCAGTGCTAAAATTGATTAGTGATGCCTGAGCATCAGTTACATCAGCACTTCTCAGCGGGGAGAAATGGCTCTTTGAGCTAATGCATCTACTGTATGTGCTCCAACTTCAGCGTGAGTTATTACACCTCCACTCCAGCCAAATGCACTTCAGCTGTTGGCTTACGGACTCTATAGCCAGACTAAAATCAGAAATATTGTTAAAGCCACTGTACCACTGTAAACACTTTCAGCTTCTGACATTAACTTGCATTAACCTAGCTGCGGTTTTTATTTTAGTGAGCTCCAAATAAGCTAGCGGAACATGCGCCACATAACAGTCTAATACACTTGGACCGGCACGTTTTAATGGATCAGTCACTCGCTATATCTATATGCTTTGTTTCTTTTACCTTATGGATGTTGCACCCAACTGTGGCAGTGAAGCATGTTTTAAGATAAAATAACCCTTTATTTGTCCCACAAGTGGGAAAATTGTATTGTTACAGCAACAGTGTGGCCAGAACAAGATAACCAGCCGCATAACCATTAGATTAAAAACTGTAGTATGTGTTATACAAATAATTCAAAACTAAATGTGTATTTATCCGAATGTGTGATCTCCACTGTTAGGAATCAGTGAATCAGGTGTAATTTAACGGATACTGTAAAGAAATCAGTCTATAGGTGTCTCTACAAGTTGTTTGCACTAAACCCCACCCTGAATGATCTGTTTATATCTGTCCAGAAATTAAAATCTGCCTGCACTGCTGATGAACACAAACTCATTCACAAGTGAAATGGCAGTGATGTGCCTGTTTTTAAAATAGACGAAATCGATGGAAAATAGTTAGTTTTTTGACTAATCTCTATGGGGGGAAAAAAAGCACTGTACATTTAACCCCCCACCCCTCTGTTCAGACGAGTCACTGTGGATTTTATAAATGCAGTACCATATTTAAAGTTGTGGTTAAAAATGTCTACGTTTAGCCTTGACAGTTCTAGTGATTTAATCATTTGTTCTTATTCTTTTTGAATTTTTCTTGTCTTCTCTTCCATTTCAATTTGTGCATTGTCATGTAGCGAGGGGTGAGTTGTCTTGGCTTATTGTTGAGCTCGAGCGTTTACCTTCTAAATAAAGCGCTGTGTGTTTAAAATTCAGAGAGAGAGAGAAAACATGCCTGCAGGAGAGGTAGAAAGGAGGGAATGTTGAGAATAGAGAAGGAAAAGGAGCAAAACGGACAAATGGGGAAGAAATGGAAAGAGAAAGTGAAAAGGGAGAAAATGAGCAAAATGAAGAGAATAAACGTGAGAAGTTTGATGAGGAAAGCAGAAACAGAAAAAGGAAGGAAGGAGAGTAGAAGTTGGAAGGATACAGTGTAAGATGGAGAAACTGCAATTGTGTTGTGCAGAGCTGTCATAGAACTGGGTAGGGGTGTGCATATATTGTTTATGATAATATCGAAATTGTTTGAACGATGAGGCAGCTGCCATTATCGAGTATTTCTGCAGTGACCAGTGTAAAATAGCAGGACACGTTTTGTTCGTGGCATGGCTTTGGGTGTTGAACTAGTGCGTGTGCGCCTGAAGGCTGCTGCATGCTCTGTTTAGTAGTGGAAGGTTAACAGGCTACGGATGCTCAGCTATGGACGAAGAAAGAGAGCTAGGCAAACTCACTGACAAACTAGCTGCACTCTGTTTCTGTAGATCTGGTAAAGTATTACAGTAAAACTCAACTGTATGACTTCAGTGACCAACCTCTGGCGGAGAAACTGAAGAGCATGTCACATTTCGCCACAACACAATATAGTAGAGCAGAACATCCGAGCCATACACATGCATATTTATTTTTGGCAAATGTTTTTCCAACATTCTTTTTGCAAAATTGGATCGAAACTGCAATTTATTTACAAATGCTGAAATTGCTTGTTCTTTTTCTTGTACAGAATAAGATGGATTCAAAATGACTGATTTTTGGTCTTCCATATGTAAGGGAGTGAATTCTGTTTGTCAGATGGTGTAAATGTTGCTTTTTAATATCACATTAGCATAAGTTGTGTTGAGTTAAAAACCAAGTTTGATTTCAGTGTTCAGTTATTATTTCCAACGGTTTTTGGAAGTTTACATATCAAATTATCATTAGAAAAATGGCAAAATATTGTGATCAGTTTTTGTCAGTATCGGACACCCCTAGAACTGGGTTATCTTACTGTTGGAGGCCCCTTTATATCCTTCCGTTTCTGAGAATGTAAGCCCGAGGTTCTGTGTCTGCCATTTAGCCTCTGCTCTCACCACTTCATTCTTACTGTGTTGTTAAAGACATGTTCTGCTTTTCTTTCTGAGGTACACATTTTACATTTTCTAACCTGGCCTAGTCTGCTAATATAACTCTGACTGTCTTTATGATGGTATATGAATAACCTCTTTCTGATTGGCTTGACTGAGCATTAACAGATGGCTGCTGCAGTGCCCTCCTAGTGGGTCTTCAAGCTTGCATGATGAGACGCTTACAGCTGGTTCCGAATGCAGCAGCTCCAAGCTGAACAGTAGCATGTCACCCCTCTGTTCGTTGATTTACACTGGCTGTGTGAATTAACTTAGTCTCCGAGTCTTTGCTCACTAGGGGTGGGTATCGTTAAGATTTTAACGGTATTACTACTTCTTTCGATACCACTTATCGGTTCGGTACTTTAACGGTATTCTTATCGGTACTTTTTGTTGTGTTTTTTAATTAAAAAAACAAAACATATTGAGAACAGAAATAACACTATTTTTTAAATGTAAAATAATTATCTAT
>JBBPDC010013624.1:0-13279 GCA_037974485.1 Hemigrammopetersius urotaenia | reverse complement strand
TTTCATAACAAGCCAACTACAGAACACGGTTCACATCCACTTTTTTTTTTCTGTGCAGCCCGCGGACCGGTACCGGGCCGTGGGTCATGTGGTACAGGTCCGCGGGCTGCACAGAAAAAAAACCAGTGGATGTTACCTGTGTTATGTTGTCGGCGCGTTGTTATGCGGGGGTTGGGGACCACTGATTTAAAAGATAATAAAAAAAATACTGAACTGAACTGGCTCTGTTTATTCAACCGAATCATAAACGACCTGAAGCATTAACAGGTGACCCCTGTGTGTGTGTCTCTCACTCAAGTACACATACACACACATAACACCCGTGTCAGTGTCCCTGCTGTTCTGAGAACAGTTTACAACAGTTCACACCTGAATAGAGGGGTTTCTGATAAAGTGGCCAGTAAGAGGAAGCACAAGGAGGGCATTTCCAATAAAGTGGCCAGTGTGTCCATGCCTGGGTAGTCAGTATTTAATGGAACTGACTGTTCACATGTATCACATCTGTGCACTTACTATTGAGAACAAAATGATTACAAAGCATAAATGTGCAAAGTGCGCGCGCACACACACACACACACACACACCTGCACTGCTGAACTGTTCCTCTGTCAGCACAATCGCTGTCCCCACCGGTGCCCAGCTGCATTCACTCAGCTGAACCACAGAGAGCAGAATAGAAAGCTGATAGAATGATGAGGAGCGTACGAGATGTATAAATGTGTGTGGCTGTACTGGAATACAGGATGATGTGTGTCTGTGAGTGTAAAAGAGTGCAAACTCCCCTGAAATAATATTCTCTCTCTCTCTCTCTCTCTCTCTCTCTCTCTCTCTCTCTCTCTCTCTCTCTCTCTCTCTCTCTCTCTCTCTCTTCCACCCACTCCCGCTCTTCCTCGCTCCCCTTTCTGTGGTTGGTAGTAACTTTCATTTCTTGAAAAATGGAAGGGTTTCTCCCTGGTTTCGTTTTGTGAGAGAAAAAACAGGGGGAGGGACTTCAGGGCATCGCTGGTTTTAGATCATAGCTTCACTTTCCTAAGACAGAACGTTGTTATGACCCTAGAACAACTGTTGTGGTTAAATGATTCGAACATTACTGATTTCTTTAGACCATAATAGACTAAACATTCATTATTACACCAAAAAAAAGATCGGCCTCCATACAAAAATGAAAACAGCCAAAGGCTTTATAGTAGCAGTAACAATGTTAGATTTGATTACATAATAGTGACTGTAATAATACTAGTAATGAGGTCGTTGATGTATAGACCATTTCGTTGTTATCTCTCTGTGAGGAAATCGAATCCTGCAGAGGGTCTGTTTAAGGAAACTGTGCAGTAGTGTGTGTGATGTAGATGCGCCACACGATGGCGTGCTTGACCTAGAATTAACAGGTGTGCTACAGGGAGTTTGTTCCCTTTTTGCTGTAGTAACAGATTCTATTAAGGTTTAATAGTTGGTGTTGGTGTAAGAATCAGTATATATATTCATAACAGCAGTGCTGTTATTGCTCTTCTTGATTGCACAGCATGTTGTCTCTTCCTGTAACGTTTGCTTTTGTGGGTTTTCTGGCTCGCAGTCCTGTCCTGCCTGCACTTGTGCAGTCTTGTGGTGTCTCTGGTTTTGATTTGGTGTTATACCATGGTTCAGAGGAATGCTGTTTCACTGTGAAATGGCAATAAACTCCTACTTGACTACTAGACTCGACTAGGTCCATAAAATTTGATAGTATTCAGCCTCAACAGTTGTATCGGTGACAATAAGTGTTGATGAGAAGGTGACAACAGGAAGAAATATTAAATTACCATCAGTTGCCCTCATTCTGGAGCTCCATGCAGTATCTTACCTCATGGGGTGAGGACATTCATGAAAAAGGTTGTTAATGATCTGAAGGCAGTTGGGACCACAGTCACTAAGAACACCATTGGTAACATTAAAGTTTCCCCCTGCTCAAGAAGGCACATGTACAGCCATTCTTGTTTGCCAATGAACATCTAAATCATTCAGAGAAGGCTTGGGAGAAAGGGCTGTGGTCAGATGAGCCCAAAGTGGAGACCCGTCGAAGAACACCATCCCCGCAGAAGTCCCAACTGCTCTTCCTGTGTAGCTCTGGGCTGATCCCTTGCCTTTCTCATGATCGTCCTCAACCCTTGCATGGAGCTCCAGACTGAGAGCATTTGATGGTCATTTTATTTATATATTTCTTCCATTTCTGAAAACTTGCACCAACTGTTGTCACCTTCTCACCAGGCTTCCTGCTGATGGTCTTATAACCAATTCCAGCCTTGTGCAGCTCTACAATCCTGGTCCCTGATGTCCTTTGACAGCTCTCTGGTCTTGCCCATGGTTGTGGAGAAGTTGGAATGGAAGAAACGGATTCTGCAGACAGGTGTGCTTTACGCATGTAATGAGTTAAGAGTATCTGTAAGTGATAGATTGAATGTAATCTGTGTGCAACATGGGCACATAGCGAGCCTGTGAGAGCCACAAGTCTGTCTGGGTTGTAAGGGATAAAATACTTATTTCACTCAATGACATTTCATTTTTCATAAAAATGAAACTACCTCAGAAATTAGAGACTGGTCATTTTTGTAAGCCAGCGCAAACTTACAAATTCAGCAGGGGATCAAATATTTTCCCCCCACTATGTATATATAAATATATACATATATATATATGTGTGTGTGTGTGTGTGTGTCTCAATCTTTCTTTTCCTTTGTGTCTTTTGCACACTTAACTCTGCTGGTATACAGTGTGTCAGTACAGTACTGTATTCACTCACACTAGTGCTGTAATTACTCTTGTCGACTGCACGGTATGTTGTCTCTTCCTGTAAGCTACTGTATTTTTGCGCTTGTGGTTTTTCTGTCAGTCTGACTTGCAGTCCTGTCCTGTCTGCACTTGTGCAGTCTTGTGGTGTCTCTGGTTTTGAATTGGTTCAGAGGAACGTTGTTTCACGGTGTTGGATGAAATGGCAATTACATTTACATTTATGGCATTTAGCAGACGCTTTTATCCAAAGCAACTTTCATTCCCTACCTACAGGGGACAGTATCCCTGGAGCAACTTGGGGTTAAGGGTCTTGCTCAGGTACCCAGTGGTGGTATGCTGAAGGTAGGATTCGAACCCACGACCTCATGGTCCGGAGGCAAGCATCCTACCCACTGAGCTACATCCACCCTACTTGCCTACTTGCCTACTAAACTCGACTAGGTCCATAAAGTTTGATAGTATTCAGCCTCAAGAGTATTATTGAAGTTGGATCACAAACTCACAGTCAAACTCATGCCAAACATGCTAGATAGAGCTGCAGCACCCCAGACAACATCTCCATCGCTCCACGCTAGGGGGCTTCATTGCCCACTAGTTTACACTTAGGCTCTTGCGTGGCTGATCCAGTTGTAAAAATGATTTGATGTCTTAACAGGTAAAGTAGCCTGGTTGCCTTGTATATGTTATTTTATTGCACTTCAAATATTAAATGAAAAGAAGATACAAGATTACTGACGACCAGTGGCGCAAAAATGGGGTATGCAGTGCACCGCCAGGGGGTGCGCCAAAACAGGAGGGAGGGACAGGAAAAATATAATTGGCATTTATGTTTTAAAGCTGTTCTTGTGCTTTTAAATCATGGCTATGCTCTAAATATGCTGTTTAACATATTTAAGAAACGTAGGGCCTGGCCACTGGCAGTAGATGTTATGACCAGCGATGCTGCCGAGACGGTGGTGGGTGTGTGGGGGTGTTGCGTGTTGCATACCCCCCAAAAAGTGAGTAGTTGCGCCCCTGCTGACGACTTACTAACTGAACTTAATAACCAACACTTTAAGGTTACTTTTATGTTCACTGCAAAAGGTGGATCTAATGTATGGATTTGGGTTTGAGTGGATAAAAATGTGCTTTTGTGTTCATGTAACACAATTTTGATTGCATTGTGTAAATGCTCTGCAGCAAAAACACTGTAATCTTTAAAAACAGACGTAATTGGTCATTTCTGGGATATACAGTTCCAATGGTTTTACAGTAATTAGTTGTTATTTGAAAAGCTCACTGGAAAAGGGATGGTCCCAAACAGACTGTCTCTGAATAGTTTATGGAGTTTCCATAAACCTTGTGGTGGTGTATGCTTTCCTTAATAGACTCGTCATTTTAGAGAAGTTTTGTTTCAACATGATTCTCCTAAAACAAATGGATTCCCGAATTCGTGTTCTAGTAATTAGTTCATAACTAGAGTATTATAACTGTATAATACACCTTGGTAGCCTCGTGGTTAGCCTCTGTGCACAGAAGGCCATGGGTTTGAATCTCAGGACTGATAATGGCACCACTGATTTTTCCTTAAGCCCCACACACTGCTCCCCAGGCCCCTGTCCACTCCTTCAACTGGTTGTTGGGTTAAAAGCAGAGAAACAATTTCACACTGTGTGTGGTGCTGAGTTCACGTGTGACTAAATCCCATGGGGTGGTGGTGGTGTGGTAGGAAACTGGAAACTGTCTGCTGGACCAAGGGGTAACCACTGGGTTCCTGAGCAATGCCTTTAACCCAAGTTACTCCAGGGAGACTGTCCCCTGTAGTTAGGGAATAGAAGTCGCTTTGGATGAAAGCGGTACATGAAGAAAAAGAATCTGCCCCAAGTACTCGATCGTGCTGTGTTTAGACGAAGTATTGTTGAACACAGTGTTCATCTGAGATGAGTAAAACAAGTCAAACAGTTCGCTACCACATGAAGTTTTTAGGTTGAACTGACGTCCAGGGCAAACCACACACGCGTGCGCGTGTTGACGCGCGCGCGCGCGCACACACAAACACACACACACACACACACACACACACACACACACACACACACACACACTCACTCACGTCTGCAAAGGAAGAAGGCAGTGCTTCCTCAAAGGGTATCGAAACACAGAAGAGTAGCTTCAACCTCAGAGCTTTAGACTTGAGGAGGAAAAACAAAGTGAGAAGAAAACGAGACAAACTGAGCTACCGGAGAAACAGACGGACTTTTTATCGGCAGGATGATAACATGAGAGGACTCTGAGGGATTTAAGGCTGTTTTGTTGTGTGTGTGTGTGTGTGTGTGTGTGTGTGTGTGTGAGTGTGTGTGAACTAAGATTCCATGGCATCATGCTGAACGCGACGATGCCGAACGCCACGGATCCTCCGGATGAGCAGTACCTGGTCGTGCGCGTGTGGGCGTCGGCGGCCGCCTTCCTCGTGCTCTTCGTCTTCAACTTGTTGATCAGCTGGACTATCGTGCGCGAGCCGTTTTTGCGCGGCCACACGCGCTTCGTGCTCGTCTTTCACCTGCTCGTGTCCGCGTGCGCGTACTTCGCGCTCTGCTTCGCCTTCAACCTGCAGGCGCAGCTGCGCGCGCGCCTGTCCGCCGCCTCGTGCGCCGCGCTCGTCACGGCCCTTTCCACGAGCGCCTGCAGCATCCTGCTCACCATCACGGCCATGGCTCTGGACCGATACGTCGCCATCTGCTTCCCTCTGCGCTACGCAGTCACCAGCCGGGGCGCGTGGCCGTGGTTGCTGTGCGCGCTGACGTGGGCGCTCGCCGCTGTCATCCCGCTCGCGCTGTCCGCGCATGTAATGGATGAGACGAAGTACAGGTGTGACCGCAGCACCCTGACGAGAGGGAACGTGCCCAAGATTCTGCTGATCTCCGCGTGCACGGTCCTCATCCTCTACAGCTACGTGCGCATCCTGCGCGAGGGTCGCCGTCTGGGCGTGCTGAACCGGCAGAACCGCGCGGCCTGTAGGACCATCGCGCTGCACGGCGCGCAGCTGGCCGTCTACATCCTGCCCAGCTTTGTTCACTTCGTGCTGTACATCCTATACAAAAACCATGTCCTCGAACTGGCGTCCAAGGAGCGCTTCGCCATCATCACCTTCGTCTTCTTCAGTCTGGCGCAGTGCGTGGCGCCCGTGGTGTACGGCCTGCGGAAAGAGGAGCTGCTAGAGCAGCTCGGGCACCGCTTCCCCTGCCTGTCCTGCCGCCTCAAGACCCTTCTGGCCTGGACCGTCGGCCTGGTCCGTCCTCACCAGAGACCCCAGCAAAGGTAGGTCTTCAACCACCTCCTCAAACCATAACACGACCACCTGTGGCCCACCTGAGAGCTCCTCTGCAACGCCGTGCACCCCCGGTCCAATGACATGTCGGTTTATTTTATTACCCGTCCCCTGTATATAAGGGCAGGATGAGTTGCCCCTGCGATCAGAAGGTCATGGGTTCAAATCCCAGGGCTACTAGTGGCACCACTGAGGTACCTTTGAGCAGGGTATCATCCCTACACGCTGCAAATGTTTTGGCACCCCGGGTCCAATGACATGTAGATTTTTATCCTATACGTCCTCTACACAGTGAACACACTTTTGTGCACAATTACTCTTCATTTGCTGAATTTAATAAGAAATTGTGCACAGTACAGTGCAAAAAGTCTAAGGCACCAGTGAAAATAATGTCTAAAAGCTGTTTAGATGAGCATTACATTATTACTAAATGTACTAAATAAAATAAAAAAATGATAAAAATACAAATACTGTACTACAGTTAATATTGATTTTAACTGTAGTACTGAGGCCCAGTGTTAGCAGTAGTTTCCAGCAGAAACCTGGTTTGACTCAATCAGTATTTACAATTAAATCAGTAGCTGCTGGCGGCATCGAGGAGAAATCGGAAACCAAACCTGTGTTCTCCTCACCAGCCCACAAAATATATTGATTTGTACAAACAAAAATCTTGATACATTTTATTGCTTTTTTGTTTATTCGCATTTGCTAGCAAAAAAGACACATTATCACATGCCCAAAATTATCCAAGCAGCAGCAGTTTTGCTAGAAACCGGAAGTGGATGGAAGTGGTTTGCTTATGCAGATTGTATGTGGAAATGAGATCTACACTAACTTCCTGATGGACCATTAAGTCCTTAAAGCACAATACTCTATAATAATGAAAAATATTGAAATGTAGAAAGTCAGGAAACTGAAAAATTGAGAACGGCAGATGACTAAAAATTAATGTAGAATAACAAGAAGGAATGTGTTGGGTGTAATTGAATCGCAACGCAGATATTGTGATAAAAAGTGTCAATAGATAATTATACTCTACGGTACTGTGCGACTATTGAAATACTTTAAATCTGTTTTTCTCTGCATGTGATGCTGTGTTTTGTTTTCTAAAAAGGCAGCTAATATTTTGAGTAAATCTTAGTTGTTAGTTGCGTTAATAAAACGGAGGAACTTTTAGTAAAGCTTGCGATACCACTGTGCCGGAAAGACTCGTAAACACACGATCATGCCACTGTCTGGTCATTGGTGTTTCTATGGTCGTTTGAATGCAGTCTATAAATATGCAGCTACAAAATAGGGTCCCCACCTCATCTAAAGCATATTTGCTCATCACATGCTCCTTTTTGTAGTGCTCCTGTACCAAATACGAGAGCCGATGACTGTTGGTACAGGGAGGTTCTGTCTAATAAACTGAAGATAAACATAAAGCACTCCTATAAGCCCTTATTTAGCAGTAGATCTTCTTGTGGCTTGTAGTAGGTCATCGAACTGGCAGCATGGTGACAGTGTTATTGCTCTTAATCATATAACAGCCAGCACATCCAAACGACTCGTAACATTTCAGTGTAAACAGAGGAGTTCCGAGCACTCATGGTACAGTCTTTATGAATACAGAAGCAAAACAGAGGGGAGCACATTTTTAAAGTCCATTTCAACTGATGTGAACTGGAATCATCTTTCAATACGAGCTATAATTAAATAGCAGGAATAGGAATAGCCCCATGTGACTATATAGACGAGGCCCTGATAAGGCTGGAGTTTGTCCTATAAGTCATACACAGTCATGCTATTGACATTAAGACCTTTTAAAGTCACGAGTCACTGCCATAAAACCAAAAGGCTCCATTTACAAAAGTCTGTTTTAAGCAGAACAGTGATGAGATGTTGAATTACTGAAGCAAATGTTACACACTCATATAAACCCTCAGGAGTCGTGTGGCCCATGACAGTGCCTTTCTGAAAATAGACCATCTCTAGCCATACAAAATAAGGATAAAGGATAACTGCCTCCAGCTGTTGCAGCAGGTTTTTACAAAGCTTTCAGATTTACACTAGTACTGTGTTTTCAAAGTATGTAAGTTAAAATCACCATCATAAAAACAGACAGGGGGTTTTATGTGAACAGCAGGACATTTTGATGACAGGAGGAATGGGTAGCAGCAGTTTGGATCTGACTGATATTTCTTACATTTGATGGTTTGTTCCCCAGAAGACCAAAAAGATGATGCTGGGCTACTGTACTAAACTGCAAAACCCCTTAGAAAGAAATGTTATATTTCTTTATAGTCCCAGTCCAGGTAGATGTAGTACCAGTTGCTTCTTTAAACAATGTTTATGCATCAGCCCCATCAGTGGCAGTTATTGTATGTGTATAAAGTAATTAGGATTTTTGCGTTGGACCACAGCTCCCTAGTATTTTCCAGCATTCCTGTATTTAGCCGTTACCTCCTCCACACTTCCCTTCACCCCTATTTATTTTGTAACAGTGGGACTCCCACCTTCCCCCCAACCACAAGACCACAGACCCACATCTAAGAAATGAGTCTAAGTGATGAGTAAAGAGATTTTCTTAAAATGCTTAAAATATGCTACACTGAATTGCACAAATAATCCTTATCCCACAAAACGTCTATGCATTTGTTTCAGGGAGAGGAGGATGACAGCCGAGACGCTTTTATCGAGGGAGATATCACAGACGACCGTATGATCGTCAGGGGCTTTACACATGGAGAACGGACTCCGAATGGAAGCCGCTTAAACGCAGCTAATTAAGATTTGTACATGTTCCCAAGCTATACTGTGAAAAGGTCAGAGGATCAAAAGACTTATTTATATATATTTTTAGCCAAGTTGAAGCTATGTGTAGTAAAGCTGAAGTTCCTCTGGCATTTAAAAGAATTACCTACTTGTACAGTGTTAATTCTTCAAATCTCCTATGGCTGCATGTGTGCTCCCATTGTTTCCAAGGACAGATTTGCTTGTGAATTTGCATTGCAGTCGGATCCTAATTTCTATGAAGTGATAACTTTTTAGAAGCAAGAGTGAGTGTTCTATACTTAAAGTAACAAGATTTTATTCTAAGTAATTCTGGATCATTTCTATTGGTTAAACGCTGTATTCTAAACTTCAGGCATTGCCCTCCGTTGGTCATATGGACTTGGATTTTTTTTTTAAAATCGAGGGTTTTGACAGGGACATATGGCACTGTTTTTTTTGTGTTTGTTTTTTCAATTAAATGATTACACCATATCTGATAAGTTTCCTGTAGCTTTCTGAAGATTAACTTTAAATGGGCTCACTCTTCGTTCTGTTAAGGTATCAGGACCTGTTCTAATGTAACCGAAGAAGTGAGCAGGATGGAAAGTGATTGGTTCAATGTTCCAGAGTGTAGACAATAGCATAAAAAACAGCTCCAGCAATTGATGTGGGTAATGTGTGCTTGTGCTTCAAGCAGCACTTAGGAGCTTAACCTTTAAATTGAAAAGAAACAAACGGAGCAACCCTGAAAAGCCAAGACTGCAGCAGTGGAACATTTTTTGCCACAAAGCTGATTTCTGATCATTCTAAAAAAAATTAAATCTGTGGCATTTCATGGATATTGAAATATCAGACACCAAACACATTTTGATGTTCATTAAGTTTAGTTTATTTGTAATGACAACACAAACAGTTCCTACAGAACAATCAGTTTCTTTATACAGCATGTTTCCTGAAAATCAAGCCATGACTGCATTCTGAACTTCAGGCACTGGCCAAAGATGTGAGATCTATTTATGACAAATGTGTGTCTGTGTTTTACTCAATCACAAGAAATTCACGAGCTTAATGTAAATCTGAGAAGAAGAATTCTGTCACGAGAGTCTGTGGTTAAAGCTGACAGGCATTTGACTGATATGACACACATTTGCTGTACAGGCTTTGTAAGGGAGAAAAAGAACATAATGAACATGCATACAGTTCGATAAATCCACCCCGAACTTTACAGATCCTCTGCTGTGTAGGCATTCTCGCACCTACATAACCAGCAGCTCGATTCAAAGCGCTCTGAATCAAGTCATAGTGCAGCGCACTCTCAAAAAACAGCATTCGCACTTTGGTATTTGTGAGTATGGCAACCGAGAGTACTTGACATTTCCTGTTAAACCTACACTAAAGACATACTTGGAACCATTTTGAATTCTATGAGGTGTGATAACTCCAACATCCAAACTGATGGGCCTCAAAGCAAATAGAACACCAAGCCAAATTTCTGGTTTGGTTCACGAATGCATTGAAACGGCTATGAAACTGCAGTTTCGTCTCCATAAATCCACATTAGACAATTGTACCAGTAGTAAGGAAAAAAAGAGGGCAAAATTAGTTAAGGAGGCATATGAGACACAGAATTCTGAAAAATAATGCATTTGATTTTTTGAAAAATTGAGTTTAAGTCTTTAGTCTTCTGTCCCTTTACTTTTCTGCCCACTGGTTAAGAGACCCTATAAGTATTCCCTTCTAATAGTATCCTGCACTCACATTACATCTTTTATTGCAACATTCACAAACATTTCATTTAGTTCCAATCGATTAGCAACATAAAAAGCAGAACAACTGACCTTAACTGTACAAACTAACTTTAGACATTAAAGCACTCTTGTGGTACTATACAGCTCCTTCCACTCGCCTAAGGACTGATCTGTCCGGACAGCCACTGGAAATATGAATAGACATCGGCTGAGAGAAGATTAGAGTATGGAATTGATTAACTGACTAGATGGAGGGTCCGATTTAGTCTTTAGATGCCAAGAGGATGAGGGGCCACAACTGTTCCGTTCTCAACCACAGCTGAAGAAATAGCACGCAAGTTCTTGAAGATGTGCTTGGATGTGCCTGACCTCAGGAACTTGATGTCCTGCATGACTCTGTCATGGGCCTAAGGGAGGAGGTGAGGCAGGAATTAGTATTAGCCATTGCACAAGTGATGCAAAGCAAAGAGAAAAAAGGTTAACTGGTGCAGGGAGTGTCTAACCACATTTAGGAGGAGATGTGAGAAAAAAAAAAAAGAGGGATGAGAAGACACTGACCTCAGTGCACCAGGTTTCACACAGCATCTTCTCATGCTGAGCAGAGGAATGACCCTGACTCAAAGACCTGGAGGCCCTGGGGTAGGAGCACACACACCCATAATCCAAACTTAATTTTCTCTTTGTATGTTCTAAAAAGTTTTAACCTGAAAGACTATGCTGTTAAACTAGATTCTAGGCATAACAGTGTGTGTTAAATGTTATAAAATATGTTTGCGAGTGAGACAGTGAGGGTACACGTTACCTGGACAGCACAACAATCATCGCGTACAAGTCAATGGCACAATCTGCCACTCTTTTCAGTACAAACTGTTCATCTGTAAAAACACACATATAGACCTATTCACTGGGAGAAGTCTACAAGTTGCAAAAAGGAAAAAATATTGCAAGATAATGGGAGATGACACACTTGATAAGGAAGTGCAATCCGATAACACATTAGTGAGAGTGAAAAAAACGGAACAAATCTGTTATATGTTATATGCATATTCCACATTCAGACGTATATATATTCAAACATTCTATATTCAGGCGTCAAAGCACAGGTAATGTGATTCTGAAAGGTTGGTGTCATTTCTCATAAAGAACAATCATTATAGGAAGAGTGTCGCATTTGGGGCTTTCACCTCCCTGTTGATTTGCTTGAAGACTGGAACTGTTCTAATAATGCGACTGAGGGAGTACTGTTTTATTGTAAATGCTTTGTGTTTCTGCATATTGTTTCAACTTATTTGAGGGTTCATTAGCATTATCTACCCCACAATCCATTTTAATCAGTTCAAATACAGATGGTCTGTAAATTAACTCTGTCTACCAGATGGGCTAAATATCAAACCTGACTCCAGAAGAGGATAATATACTCACCGATGATCCTCTTGCCATGCTTTAGAAGCAGTTCTTCAATGACCACTCCAAACTGCTCAACAGCTTTAACGGTCTAGAGGGAGGAAAACAGAAGTTTTTAAATTATAAGGTCAACTACTTTATAAATGAAGATGTTATAATCCATTCATTTAGCATTTAAAAAGCCTGAAGAGAGATTTAGTATAAAAATCAAATCCCAAATGAGACCACAAGGGATAACAAATACGGTCTCTGATGGGCTTAATGGAAATAGATGTCCATTAGCATCTGTGTTACAATTGGCAAAAAACCTGAACTATGTTTCATTTCTTTTCACACCTACATAATTTCTCTAAAATTTCTTAAAAGGTGAAATCCATGTTAGTATTGTCTCACCAGCTCTCCACTTTGAGCAAGTTCTGGATGAACAGTTCCCTGCAAAGTGAGGCCTGTACCCAAGCCTGCCTTTCTATAGTGGGGATACAGAGGATGAGGATAAGGGGTTTAAAAAAAAAAATGGCGAGGGAAGTGATTGTTATATCTTTTTCACATATCTATGCAGTAAATGCACAATACACATTACAGTCTAAGAGCAGATATCTGACCTCTTGGCCCGCTTGGTAATTTCCCCAGCTAGCAAGCTAGCATTGCCAAATGGACTCTTCAGAGCTTTCTGTAGACTCTTCAGCTGGTTGCCAGCAGTCTACAAACCAAGAGAAAATAGCCGTTAACGTATTTGCAACATAACGTTAAACAGGTGTTCCAGTACTGAACATATCTATCAGAGATATCTGAGGCTTCAGTTTTTTTGGTTTACAAATGACTAAGCATCTCAACTCATTAGGTTTACACTTGACTCAGCATAAATTGAGTGCTGCATTTAAAACTGCAATATCCTCCATGTAAACATGTTAGGTTTACAACAGCCAGAGTGTAAGTGTGTTAGGTGTACAAAAACAGCCCGAGTGTAAGTGTGTTAGGTGTACAACAGCCTGAGTGTAAGTGTGTTAGGTGTAAAACAACAGTCAGAGTGTAAGTGTGTTAGGTGTACAAAAACAGCCCGAGTGTAAGTGTGTTAGGTGTACAACAGCCTGAGTGTAAGTGGGTTAGGTGTAAAACAACAGCCCGAGTGTAAGTGTGTTAGGTGTACAGCAGCCCGAGTGTAAGTGTGTTAGGTGTACAGCAGCCCGAGTGTAAGTGTGTTAGGTGTAAAACAACAGTCAGAGTGTAAGTGTGTTAGGTGTAAAACAACAGCCCGAGTGTAAGTGTGTTAGGTGTAAAACAACAGCCCGAGTGTAAG
>JBBPDC010013595.1:0-10000 GCA_037974485.1 Hemigrammopetersius urotaenia | reverse complement strand
CTGCTGTTTGGCGAATGTCAATACGAGAGCTGCGCCCAACAATACTACCTCAACACAACCACGCGCACCTGCAAGGGTGAGCTCTGTGATATCCACATCCAGTTAATCTGCAATCAGTCGTATCAGCTGTTTTCTGTCACAGTCATTTGTTTCTGCTATGAGACGAGATAGAAAGGATTGGGCACAGTTAAATGCATACAGCAAAATCCATCATATGGGGGTTTTGTTGCACGTAGTGGAAGGCAGTGGTCGTCCACTTCGGCCCTGGAGGGCTTTGGCCAGCACAGTTTGGTGAAATCTGGTTCTAGACGCCAGCCCTCCTGGACCAGAGTGGAATACTTTTTGTTTAATTTTTGAGTCACAGTGTGTCCTGCACCAGTCCACATTGAATGGATAATATTATTCTGTGTAAAAAAAATAGTGAAGACATTAAAGCAATGGAGTAGCAACAGTGGAATTACTAGACTGGCCCATAAAAACAGCTGATAAGTTCAAACGCGTTACTGGGGACACGCATGCCATTCATTAGCTATAAATAGTGTGAACATAATTATGAAAATATCCTGATTGGGGGTTAGTCGAGGCCCAGACTTTACAACAGCAAAAAAGAAAGTGAAGAAAACCTGCAAAAAAATGTGGTGAATACCTGTGGTTTCCGCAAATAATTTTTCTGATGAAGCGTGCATAAGAATGGGTTTACTAGACGTATATACATTGAACAAAAAGTTCTAAAGAATGAGGCTCGGTTTGTTTTCGTTTATTTAAAAAAACAGCAGTGTATTAACCAGTAAACACAAGGCAGCAGAAGTGTTATGCCAGTAGGTGGCACTATTGCACCACCCTACGACCCAGGTTTATGATTTACCTGCGCTTTTTGGTCCCTCTGTGATTCGGTATTACTTCAATCACGTCTTCTCCGTCGTACCGTGTGTTCTCCGAAAGACATCATGTACCGAACCGTGACCCTTGTACCGTTACAGCCCTAATATATATATCCTGGTTGGTGCAAACCACTTTTGACAGGTGTAAACACTTTTTATTTATACTCCAGGACCAGTTAAATAGCCTTGGGAGTATATAAAGAGTGCAGAAGTTTGTGCAGTAGTTTGTTCAGTACATGTATTTATTTTTAATCATTTTCCACATAGAATAATAATGAAAACATCAGAAACTAAATGAAAATGTAACAATATTTTAGTCAAATGTAAATATGAGCACAAGGACAATGCAGTATGTTCTGTAAAGCACACAATGGATCTGAATGCAGTGTTCAATTAACCAGAATTACAGCTACATGTATCTAACCAAGCTAAATAATTATGAGGCAGGGTGTGAAAAATATACATTTAACAAGCTTGAGACAATGAATGGATAAAAAAAACAGCAACAAAACAACGGATAAACAAATCAACAGAAAAAGAAAGTTCAGTAATGAAGAGGTAGCAATGTTAGTTATTCAGCTCTAAATCATTCTCCAGGGGAGTAAATCAATGCCTGGTTCTAAAGACAAAACGGTTTCTGCAAGATTTTAGTCAGATGGGAGAAATGTGCAATCAGCCACATGCATATCGTCTCCACCCGCTGTTTTATGTGATCTTTCTCAAATACAAATGCATGTTTTATTGTACACACAAACCATAAACTCCTTTTTTGTCGTGTGGACAGACATGCAAGCCGAATGCATCCATTAAACTTCTTATGACTTCTTTTTAATTGGCAATAATTTAATGTATAAGCGTCAATATCCCTGTTTATAGTTGCTTTAAGATGATCGATCATGAAGCATCGAAAGTGTTTATGAAGTCTATGAGTCACAGTCACTTGTTCAGGTGTCCTGTCTGTTTCAGAACAGGAAAGAGTCTCTTTTTATTGAACGTAATCACTGTTTTTGTTTCATAGGCATTTTTTCATGGCCTGAGTTCCACACAAATCCACCAAACAGTCCCTTAATAGTCCATTATACCACAGTGCTCCATTACGCCTCAGCAATGCCCCTGAAAAGTAAACCACGCATTAGAGTGCCGTTTGATGGAGGAGTGGCTGTTGTGCCTGTAATGAGCGAGGCTGAAGTTTGCTCTTTCATTACTGCATATCACAAACTCGTTTAAAGCAAGCTATTGTTTGCATTTCTTCACGAATACTTTCTGATTGAAGCCTTTTAAGTCGGCAAGAGAGCGCTTTAATGAGATTTGCTTCCGTCAGACTCCCCCAGTTCTGAGCACTCTGGCTCCAGTGTGGAGTGAGTCTCGCCTATTAGAGAGGAAGAGATAAAAGATAAAAAAGAAAGAGGGGAAGAGGTTTCTGTGCTGGAAGACGGAAAGGTGGGAGTGGGAGAGGAAAGGAAAGAAAGGGTTACATCTATCTCATACATCCTTTTGTATGTAGTCAATCAACCGAAACGTGCTTGGTCTCTAGGGTTTGGTCTTTCAGCTTTGAACTGGAGCTAAGAGGCTGATTAGAATTCTACAAACCACAGGCCTAAAATCATCATATTGTTGTCTCTCATATTTTGTCATATTAATTAGCGTATTATTGACGTTACCTTAGTTGTTTAGTTAAATTATCTATGGAAAATTATCGCTGTTAGTATAAATAGTGGTATTCATTTTTTTGTATTCATTTGTGTACTATTGACATGTTACCTTACTTGTTAAGTTATCCATGAAAAATAGATGATATAAGAAAAAATAAAAATTGTTTTGGTTTTTTTTTTTATTAATCGGCATATCATTGACAATAACGTAATTTGTACTGTTACATTTTTTGTCAAGCTACATTATCAGTGAAAAATAGTGCTTTGGACCCACATAGTAATACTTGCCATTTTTTAGCAAAAAGCGGTCGGGCTCAGCAATGAGGCTATTTTTTATACACACCAGTACCACTACTAGCTTGAAAGTAATCATTTGCCCAAACATATCAAGCCATGCCCATCTCTGTGTTCAGAAACGGACCATTTCTAATGGATAACTAACGCAAGCCATGCACAGTTCTGCCACTGTACACTAGGAAAGTGCAGCTACAGGGTCAGCGATTTTAATAAAGTGGTTGGAGAGTGTGTACAGAAACAATATGTTGAAGAATAATGAAAGCGGGAACACAGTGAGAGGGCACTGGCTGCTTTGTATGGAAGCGTACGGTCCGCCAGTATTTAGTATTAGGTTGTTTACGCCTGCAGGAGGGCGAGAGACGTTCGGGTGGATGGTTTAAGTTTTATTATCGTTTTTTTGTTTGTTTGTTCTTTGAGTTATTTTATCCGTGCGCCCAGATGTTGAAGGTTTTACTGTCTGGATAACTGCAGAAGAGATCAGTATTTTGAAAAAATAATGCATAGTAGACGCAATCGATGTCTGAATTCTTGAAATTTTCAAAAAGCAAAACTAGCCTGGAGGCTTCAGATAGCATGTTTTCAAGGCTACCTACCATGCCGTCTGAAATCACTCCGCTGTTTTTTTTATACATCAATAAAACAGGCCCACTGTGAGAAAAAATGAAGATGGAAATCAATTCCGTTCAGAGCAACGGCATCCGCGGCAGGCAATCTGAGAAAAAGCAAAGCTTTGTTCAGACAGTGATATTAATAGCACGAAAAGAAATCACTCCTGCAAAACTCGCTGTATAAGAGAAACAGAAATGGTCGGAGATGAGAAACTGACCTTCACACAGCTGAAAGGTGGCATGGGTGTGTGCGTATGGCGGTGATGTTTCAGTAGGAATGAATAGCTTCTTCCACATACATGCATTTCCTGGCACAAAACATTGTGTTACATATTGCCTGTTTCATGTTTTAAGCGTTTAATGTAAAGCTTAGCAAGCAATCTTAACGTTAAATGAAATACACTACATATAAACTGCATTATATTATAGTGTGTAGTAAGGAGCTCCCACCTGCTGCAATAAAGGCCTCTACTCAGCTCACAATGCTTTAGTGTAGATGTTGGAACATTGTTGAGAGAATTGGATTGCATTCAGCCACAACTAGTGAGGTCAGGTACTGATGCTGGATGATCAGTGCAGGATCACAACACCACTCCAACTCATCCCAGAGGTATTGGAAGGAGCTTTACACAGCCCAATGCACCTTAAACCCCTCCATCCAGCGCCAGTCATTGTGCTCGGCGACCTTAGACTTGTGTGTGGCTGCTCTGGAACGTGTCTCTCTATTGGCTGTGGGTTTCTATGGTGCGAAACAGTTTGACTGTGAGATCTAACAAGGAAAACATGATCACGATCAGTCTAAATAAAGACTGGGCTGTTATGTAATAGTCGTGACAGGTTTGCATGAATGGCCACAATCCCAACTTTTTCTCTTAAGTCCTATAAGAACTTAGTGTGTGTTGTTTTCCAGGCGGTATGTCATGCAACCCATTGTAATATTTAACTGTTTTACATTGAACATATGTATAGAGCAAAGACAGCTGTAGGGGAAAATAACCTCTCTCTGTCTCTCTCTCTCTGTGTCTCTCTCTCTTTCTGTCTCTGTCTCCCTCTCTCGCTCTCGCTCTGTCTCTCTCTCTCTCTGTCTCTTTCTCTCTCTGTGTCTCTTTCTCTCTCTGTCTCTGTCTCTCTCTGTCTCTCACTGTTTCTCTCTCTCACTGTCTCCCTCTCTCGCGCTCTCTCTCGCGCTCTCTCTCTGTCTCTCTCTGTCTCTCTCTCTCTCTCTGTCTCTCTCTCTCTCTGTGTCTCTCTCTCTGTCTCCCTCTCTTGCTCTCTCTCTGTCTGTCTCTCTTTCTCTCTCTGTGTCTCTCTGTCTCTTTCTCTCTCTGTGTCTCTTTCTCTCTCTGTCTCTCACTGTTTCTCTCTCTCACTGTCTCCCTCTCTTGCGCTCTCTCTCTCTGTCTCTCTCTGTCTCTCTCTGTCTCTCTCTCTGTCTCTCTGTCTCTCTCTCTGTCTCTCTGTCTCTCTCTCTCTCTGTCTCTGTTTCTCTCTGTCTCTCTCTCTGTCTCTCTCTCTCTCTCTTTCTCTCTCTCTCTCTCTCTCAGAGTGTGACTGGAGCTGTAACTCTTGCCGTGGTCCCCTCCGCAGCGATTGTCTGCAGTGTATGGAGGGCCATGTTCTGCAGAACGGTGTGTGCGTACCAGCCTGCTCCCCTGGGTCCTATCAGGACGGAGAGAGATGCCTGAGTAAGTGTCTCAGTGTTTGTTTGCCCTAAAATCATATTTACACAGTGTTTCCCATACCTCATTTGCAACTGTGTGCACTATTTAGCATCATATCATAGCCTTCTGTCACTTGTTTGCTACGCTAGCAAAACTAAAGAACCAAACGTCAGACCCTAAACGTGTCTTGGCTGATCTGCTACGTTTGGGAGAAATTTCTGTATGTTTGATTTCTCACAGATTTCTGTACTATTGTCCTTAAATGATGCCTGTAATTAGTGAATAGACAGAGCAGTGGCAGTACATACCCACTCCAGATGCTACAGCCTTGATGCTGGCAGATGTTGTTTATGTGGTTAAGTTGGTATTCAGCTTTTGTTCTTTGTGTGCCTCTGTTCAGCCCTGGTCCATCCCGATTGATCTCTGTTGTACTTTTATCCTGCTTTGTCTTATTTTGTTTTACTTTATTCTTATTTATTTTACTGCATTGGTTAATTGGTTCATTTCAAGGTTCAACTTATGCACATGTATGCATAAGTATACTTTAATTATATTTTAATTGTTAACTTTTGAAACCAACACTAATTTCTTAGCATTAAACACATAGGGCCGGTTTCCCAGACAGGGATTAAGCCTAGTCCTAGATTATGTAGTGCTGGGAATAGACATTTCCATTGAAAATGAAAGGGTAGTCCAAGACTAGGCTTAATCCCTGTCTGGGAAACCGGCCCATAAAGCTTACATTTTGTGATCTGGTAAACCCAGTTGAGGCTAGGAAGTCAGTGGGCTCAGAAAAAATTACAGAGACAAGTATATGTTCTCTCCAGCCAAAGCCACTCTCTTAGAAAGGCCAATTTTAATAGCGTCCTGGCTCCTCCCCTGATCCAGTGCAGCTGTCACAGTGTTGCAAACTGTGGAATACTGTGTGAAAGTGTTTGTTAATCTAGATTTGATAATCTAGACACAGGGTTTTTATCTAAAATGCCTCTCTCTGTGTCTTTTCTGTAGAATGTGATGATCACTGCGAGCTATGTGAAGGTCCTGGCCGATGCCTGCAGTGTCAGTCTCCATATGTCACTCTGAAAGGCCAGTGTGTGCTGGGCTGCGGCAAATACCATTTCCTCGACTCTACCAAACAGACCTGTGCTGGTATGTTGTTTGTGTTTGTAATTGATTGGTTCTAATGAACTCAAATGCAGAACAGCTGATTATTTTTGCTCTTCCCTCTAACAACGCAATTACACACTTTAAACTAATTGGTTGGTCTTTTTTAAATGCAGACTAAATTCAGTGCTTTTATATGGACTCCACATTCATTGTTTCTGCTGCCATTTTAGGCAAACTAGTTTAATCAAATGCTTTTGCAGATTCAAAGAGTTCTGCTTGTTTGGGAAAATATCCACATGACTACTGCTGGTCTGTTGTATTTTCCAGCATGCCCTTCTGGATGCGCGGAGTGTGCGAGTGCCAGGGAGTGCCGCCTGTGTGCTGAGAATCTATTCCAGAAGAATGGACTGTGTTCTCCAGATTGTGGTCATGGGTTCTATGCCAACAGGAAAGCCAGAGAATGCCAAGGTAGTGTGAACTGCACACAAAGCATCCGTACAGTCATCCACCCTTTCTAGCTAAAGGATGAAAGTTAAGGGTGTTCCTGTGGTGAAAAAAACAGGCATAAAAAATCCATGTGACCAAAGTCCTAAAAGAAAATGAAAATTAACAGTGAAAATAATTAAAAGAGACAAAAATAATAATAAAATATCTTACAATTATCCATTTTATTAAATCAACTTACCATAAAAGCTAAATACAATATGCAACCAATGAGTCAAACTTCATTTATACATTTAAAAATGAATCATTTATATTTTATATGTAACACTTTTTAATGAATAATTAATATTGCATTATGAAACACGGTTCTTCCGCACTTCTTCCTTACAGTAAACACCCACGCTCCATCTCTTCACATCAACGGCTCGTTCCTGGTCCCTCTCGGCGGGGTAATCCCACTCAGCTCCGCACTCCTGTCAATCAAAGACTCAGACGGCCATTTAAAGAACATGGTGCTCCAGCTGGTGCACCCACCCAATAATGGGCACCTGACGGTGCTGGAAAAGGGCAGCGAGAGAGTGCTGAGTAAAGATGACACCTTCACCCTCACACAGCTGAAGAACAGAGTGGTGCGCTTCGTTCACACCACAGACCAAAGCAAGTGAGTTGGGCATGAGAGTACTCTTGCAGCTGTCCCTCTCCATGTACCTCACCTGACTGAATGTATGGTCCTGGAGAAAGAGACCATACACACTGGCTGGGAATCCGAAAACACACTCAGAAATACACACACAGACCCGCATGGGTGCAAGGCAAAGCTTTTATTTAAACATTGTGGAAATCAAAATTCAGAAACACTCATTTTCCAACTCTGTCCAGTTTCTGTCAACAGTAGAGGCTTTTATGAGACGCTTTTTTTCCCAAGCGACTTCCTACAGGGGGCAGTCTCCCTGGAGCAACTTAGGGTTAAGGGTCTTGCTCAGGATCCTGGTGGTGATGTACTGAAGGTAGGATTCGAACCCATGCCCTCTTGGCATGTATCCTACCCACTAGGCCACCACCACCCATGAAGCTACTTGAAGAAACAATTAGATTTTAGACCTTTTGGTTATAAAAAATCAATATAGATTCAACAAATTGAACAAACATAACTGATACAGTGCCTTTCACCAGCTCATGGAACTTTTCTAAAGAAGAAAATAAACCGTGATCAGGAAAGGAAGGGTAGCAGAGTGAGAAGAGAGACTTTTAAATATTTGGAGAGAAGTGATTTCACAAAGCTCCGCGGAAAAGAGTTTCACAGATCGGGGTTCATGACCTCATATGCCTTGGAAACAACGGTGGTCTGTTTAAGTTTTAGAACAGACAACAAACGAGAAAAAGAAGGTCTAAGACTGCGATTGGGGCTCACGTAATTCTGTAAGAGGAGAATAGACCTGGGGTACTTTGAATATAAACTAAAGATCTTTATACTGAATGCAGTAAAGGACATAGAGCCAATAAATGCTTGTGCATTTAGGTGAGGACTGGGTGATAGGTGATAACAAATTTAGTGGGGAGACAAATAAACAAAGCATCACAATAATCTAGTCAGGATGTAATAAAAGCATGAATGAATATTTCAGCATCACTGGTGCTGAGTGCAGGAAGTTACATGATTTTCAAAGATAAGGGCAGAATTACACTTAGCTTACATAAAGTGAGTGAAGATTAGGTCTAGCTTTAGGTCTTGAATGCTGTTGGAGAGGGGAGATGCTTATCAAGAAAGCCTGTAACAAATGTAAATCTGCATGTCATCTACATAGCAGTTAAATTCAGCACATGATAGGGGAGGATTTTGCCAGTGGTAGCATATAGATCAGGGGTCACCAACGTGGTGCCAAGGACCACATCTATATAGATCCAAATCTATATAGAACCATGTCTATATAGATCTATATAGATCCAAATGTGATTCTTCTTTAATCACATTTGGATCTATATAGATTTGAAAATGACAATTACGTTTACATTTACGTCTAAAACATTTTTATTTCATGTATAATGTTTATTATACATGAAGTTTAGACAAGTTTAGGTGAACTCTGTTCTAGTGTATCAAACTGGTGGCCCTTTGTATGGCTCAGTACCCATGAAAGGAGCTCTCCATTTCAAAAAGGTTGGTGATCCCTGATGTAGATGATAAACTGAAGAGGTCCTAAGAGAGGCCCTTGAGGGACACCACAGGTAAAGAATACTATGGAGGACTTGAATAAGAGTCATGAGAGAAGAGGCTTATAACAGACAGTGTCATTCCCTCAACAGAGGTAAATAAGAAGAAAGAGTAGAGAGTAGAAGCAGTAGAGATTGCCCTAAAACCCTCAAAGATAAATACGAGGTCAAGGATTTGACCAGTCAGCATGCTGCCTGAATTTTTAAAAAAAAATCTGAAATGCCTTTAAATTATCTTGCTTCAGCATGTATTTGGAAATTGGTACAGGACAGGCAGG
The DNA here is from genome assembly GCA_037974485.1 of Hemigrammopetersius urotaenia. Lineage (NCBI taxonomy): Eukaryota > Metazoa > Chordata > Actinopteri > Characiformes > Alestidae > Hemigrammopetersius > Hemigrammopetersius urotaenia. The sequence goes on along the minus strand of JBBPDC010013595.1, from coordinate 861 downwards.
TCTACAAATTAATGTAAAAGTGTAAACTGTAAAAAGACGATTCAGGCCACTGGCTGTTTGGAGGTCAGGTGTTTCTGTAAGCCACCTTGAAAAAAAAATGCTGCTTACAGAAACTTGGCAGCACCAGTAAGACGTTCATACAGAAACCTGGCAACATCAGTAAGCAAATGACAGTTTAATACGGTGAGTAAGAACTGCCAGAAAGATTATTGACAAGAATTGCCCACAGATATCAGTCGTGAGGACTAGAGGGTTGGTATTGCAGACACATGGCACGGATTCCAGTCACATCGATGGCTGCAGTGTGGGCGGCGAGTGATACAGATTGTTTTGCAGTAGCTTTATTCCGTTGGGTCAATCTAATCATAGCAGTTTAGATCTTGCAGCTTAGTAGGAGAATAAACCAGGCCCATGGCAACGAAAAGATAGACCAGCTTTCTGGTTTAGAAAGCACTTCCTGCAGATCTGGGAATTTACATCCAAAAGCTAAATGTGGAAAGCGTTTGCCGTAAACATAAATGTAAAAAAAATTGGGAAAACCCCTTCATCAGTAAACTTGGACTACTGGGAAACCTAAAGCTACTTGAGGAAAACCCTTATAAATGCGTATAGTATATTTACAGTATGTTTTTGCACTAAATGTTTAATATGTTTTTGCACAAATATTTTCCTGCAATACTTGAGCAGCAGCACTTGTCTAGGAATGGAAATATGAATTAAAATATGTCAGAATGAATGCAGGGACACGCATGTGCAGGCAAGATTAATTAACCAGGGTAAATGATGGACTGTGTGTGTGTGTGTGTGTGTGTGTGTGTGTGTGTGTGTGTGTGTGTGTGTGTGTGTGTGTGTGTGTGTGTG